>CM062811.1:492814411-492973534 GCA_031772625.1 Pinus tabuliformis
TCTGAGCCTTCTTCATCTGCTTGCAATAGAACTGCTGCAATGGTGTCTTCAGAGGCAAATGAGAATACATGGAACTCCTTGTTGTAGTCCGGACTTATTAAAGTGGGAGCCTCCATAATAGCTTTTTTAATGGACTCAAAAGATCCTCTTGCTGCATCAGTCCATCTGACCTCTGACCCTTTCTTCAACATGGAGGTAACATGCTTCACCAGTTCTGCAAAATTTGGTATAAACCTCCTTACAAAATTAATTTTGCCCAAAAAGGATTCAATATCTTTCTTCGATCTTAGGACAGACAAAGTCTGTATTGCTTTTACTCTTTCTGGGTCAATTTGAACACCTGTATCAGAAACAACATGTCCTAACAACTTGCCTTCTTCTAAAGAAAATTGTGACTTTTTAGGATTGACTGAAATCCCAAACCTTCTGCACTTCAGAAACACATTTTTCAAATGCTGCAAATGATTTTGATGGCTGTTGGAGTATACTGTTATGTCATCAAGGTAGATAAGGACAAATTTATCCTTCTCTCCTACAAATGCTATATCCATATCTCTCTGAAAGGTTTCTCCAGCATTCATCAATCCAAAAGGCATCTTGGCATACATAAAAGTGCCCCAAGGAGTGGTAAATGTAGTCTTCTCTTGGTCATCTGGATGCACACAATCTGATTAAACCCTGAAAATCCGTCCAGGAAAGACATCACTTTGGCTCCTGAGACCTTCTGCAGTAAATGCTCCATCTTGGGTAGAGGGTAATTGTCTTTCTTTGAGAATTTGTTTAAGTTTTTGAAATCAACACACAATCTGATTTCTCCACTTTTCTTCCTCACTACTACTAGGTTGGCTACCCATTTGGAATATCTGAGATGGACTATGATTTTGGCAGCCAGCAACTTTTTAATTTCTTTTTCAATCAGTGGAAGAAGCATAGGACTTATTGGTCTCAGCTTCTATTTGAAATGAATGGTGCCTTTCTCCAGAGGGATTTTATGTTGAATTATCTTCTTATCATACGTTTTCAGATCACTATACTCCCAGGCAAACACGTCAGCAAATTGCTTCATTAAATTGCAATATTCAGCACTTTGGTCAGCAGACAGATGAGTGGACAAATTTATGTATCTAGGCTGACCTGGATTCCCTATGTCATGCTTACAGACTGCAGATTGGTCTTCTTTCTGGGCAGCTTTGTAAGGCACATCATTCTGGTCAAACAATCTTTCTAGAGGAATTAAACCCTTAGGAATATGATTGCTGGGAAGCTGGACAATGCTATCTTTGCCAATTTTATTTCTAAGCTGGGATTTGGGGCTTTCTAACAAGGCTTCATTATCTTGGTCAATTTTCATTTCAGAAAACTCATCAATGACTTGTAGAAACCTATTTATCTCATCATCATCATCAAAAACTTTCCAATGCTGGACATTATCAGGCAAGGATGGTCTATATTTCATTTGGACTTCATAAACTAGTCTGGGAGGCATGGGAGGGACAAACATGCTAGCAGACACAGCAAGGGAATCAGCAAGCTGATTTTTGGCTCTAGGAATATATGAAATACAGAAATTTTCAAAGGAATCTTTGAGTCTCCATACCTCATCTCTGTATGCTTTTAGCCTTGGGTGCTTTGCCTGAAATGTTTTATTTACTTGCTGAATGATCAAATCCGCATCTCCAAATACCTTTATGCTTCTGATTCCTTTGTCTTTTGCTGCGTTAAGGCCCAATAACAGAGCCTCATACTCTGCTATATTGTTTGTGACTTGAAAAGCCAGCTTGAAAGACAGTTGTGTGCTCTTCTGTTGTGGAGATATCAGCACCACCCCTGCTCCTGCAGTCTCCCTGGAACATGCTCCATCAAAGAACATCTCCCAAACCTGACTTCCTTGCTCTTCTTCGGCCTGAACTGTTGGTTTCCTGAGCTGCATTGAGGCCTTCTGAGATTCTTCTATTTGGAGAATACATGCTCCAAAATCAGTGTCCACAGCATATATGGGATGATTAGTAGGATTCTTCTCATCACTAATGATGTATGCCAACTGTGCTTCTCTATACAATCTCCTGCTTTCTCCTCCAAATACTGGGACAGTAGCATAAGATAGATCATTCTGTAATGTCCCACCTAGTCTCTTAATCCATCCTCTGGACAGCAGCATGCCAAACTTAGGAGGGACATCTACTACCACAATATCCATCATCATACTCTTCATGGGCAGTTGAGTTAAGGTAATGGCCAGGTCTTTGATTAATCCTAGGCATTTCACTTTCCTTGAATCAAAAGAAAATAAATCATGATATGGTCTAGTGATGTCAAGGCCTAACTCTTCCATGACAGCTTTAGGCATCAAATTGTGGCTAGGACCTGTCTCTAGCAGGCAATTGTGGAGGATTTTGTCATGAATGGTCAAGGAGACATAAAAATATGGAGAATTATTATCAGCAGGTTCAATCATAGGGCTAAGCACAATGGCAGGCTTGTCATCTTGCAAATTGACAGAGTCAGTGGAGGTTTGTGTGATTTCTAGCTCAAGGGCCTCAAGGATAGGCTTTCTAAATACTTCACTCTTTACCAACTCTACCAGAGGCACAGATATTTTTAATTTCTGGACTTCTGACTCAAAGCTGAAAGAAGAAGATAACTTATCAGAACCTTTTACCTCTTGAACTGGAGCTTTGAGAATGACTGGATCAGCTGCTGGTCTTCTCTGTCTGATATTCTGTGACTCTGTTTGGACAGTAGCTCTTTGGGCAGGATTCTCTTTGACATTTTTTGCATTCGACCTCAGGTTATATCTTCGCTGCTCCTCAGTTTGTAGGACAGCTTCTCTATCCCATTCTTGACTATCTTGTTCCTGCAGCAATGATTCTTCATAAGCAGCCAAAGTCAAAAATGCAGCGCTGCCTTTATCTTCCATGCAGTGAATTTCATCCTCATCTTCAAATTGTTCCTCCTCCATGACTACATTTTGGAAAGGAGCTTTAACTTTCTGTTCTTCTTTTGATTCTTCACCCCTCTGAATAATTTGCAACTGCTCATTTGCTCTTCTGAATGGATTTGGATTTCTTGGAGCAAATGTGTTCTACTACCTTGTTTTTCTGAATTTTTCTCAACCTTTAGCTTAGAAATTTCAGCAGCCAATGACTCTATCATCTTAGTCATTTTGTCTAATTTGGGTTCTAAAGATGATGCAGAGGAGGTAGAAGCTTGACCTCTCTGCCTCCTTCTATCAGCATGACTTTTTAGCTTTTCTGCAGCCATAATATTAGATTCCACCTCTAGTGTTGCATCCTGCATGTCAGCTAGAGTGGCACATCTTCTTTCTCTCAATAACAGGCAGAAATCAGAGTCAAAAGCATTGGCATAAGTGAGTTTGGCAGAGGTGGGGGTAGGCTTTACCTCAGCTGGTATCTTACTATACATACGATTGAATCTTTTATTGAACTCAGGTAATGATTCCCCATTTTCCCTCTTCAGGTTACCAAACTCAGTATGGTAATACAACAAGTCTTTTTTATCTCCCCAGTGCTTCAAAAATGCATCATCTAAGGCTTCAATATCAGCAATAGATCTAGGAGCTAGTTCTCTGAACCACTTTCTGGCCTCTCCATCAAGGCTCTGGACAAAAACTCTCATCCACACATCGTTTTCACTTATATCTAAGTTATCAACATAACTATAAAAAGCTTCAAGGTGTTCTTCAGCTGTTACTCCCTCTGTGCCAGTGAACTTAGGCATATATTTCTGATATTCTCCCATAGGCATGGGATTTAAAGGAACAAGCAAGACCAAGGGTCCATATCTAGCAGCAACAATTCTTTCTATCTTCGTGGGTGCTTGCTGGCTTGCCATGATTGGGATATGTGGAAGGATACTAGCAGATTGAGCAGTTTGAAACAATGAAATAGATGACAAAGACAAAGGGATGTTTTGGACTGTATGGGAAGCTTTCTTTGGACTGAGATTCAAAGGGGAACTAGATGGACAAGGGGTTGTATTAATCTCTGAAGGAATTTCCTTATTAACAGTGTTGGGCTCTAAATCTTCAAACTATATATCTTCAGCTATAACTTTATCTTTCAGAGATGCATGAGATTTCTTAGGCTTACCTGATCCTGATGCCCCTTTCTGTGATGCTTTCTTCGATTTGACAGTCCTCTCAGGGTCAGGCACTGGTTCAGCTGGTGATTTCTGAGGATTTCTTCAAGTATGTCTCACAAACTGAGCCAGAACTTCAATGTGGAGTCGCCAAATATTGGTCTTCCTCCAATGGAGTCGCCAGATAGATGATTACAACTAGAAATGTGCCCAGACCTTGTCTATCATCAAAATCTGGAATTGTGTCGTTCTCCCAGGGAAGCTGAGCTTCAACCTCCTCTCCCCGGCAACGGCGCCAATTAATGTTATCACCCCAAGAAACTCTCCTAGGTTGTATATCAGAGATGCTCAGGAACATTACAAACTCAACAAAAATGTTGAAAATGGTGGATGAATGGAAGGAATGATGCATATTCAAGCCATATAACCACTTCTACTATGCTTAACCCCAGACATGGGTGAACACCCCAGACTACAAGGCTTTACACCACCAATTACTCACAGTTTGAGAATTAAGTGAACATGGAGAATACTGACCACACCAGCAGATGCACAGTACCCTGTGATGGCCGGCTGCAACTAGTTAATAGGTCTATAAATCTATTTCCTAATGCACAGACAAGATGACAGCTCTCTGGCATTAAAATAACAGAAACCTACATACACACTCAATGATACATACTAGATTTTAACACAGAGCTGAGATGACAGCCGCTCTAATGCTAAACATCAAGAGCACATGAAAATGCATAACAGGCACAGCCTGGAACAAAGAAGAAGTGGAAAGTGAGCAATTAACAGCAAAAGAAGCTTGTATTAGCTAAAAATGAAGACCAGACGCTGCAGGTATCACAGTAGTTACATCTTGTTTCTGGGTATATATGGAGGTTGATTACAAAAATATCTGTTATCCTATGCATGGAGGGGTCATAATGGACCACTAACCACATTAACTGTCTGATATGGGTCTCTGATACAATCTGCTGCTTTAATGAACAAAATTTGACATTCTCTGGTACTTAGGTGTACTCCTCGAGTAGCTGGAGTATGATATAAAATACATTCCATGACTGATAAATGCTCGTAATTGCTTGAGGTTGTCCTTTCCTTCTTTGGCCATCCTTTCTGTTGAATGCAATGATTGAGGAATAACTGCGCCAGGTACAGGGTAGTTGATCGCCTTTGTTCTTCGGCAGCAGAGAACAGTCAAAGGTGGCGTAGACTTCATGGTGAGAAAATGAGCGGGACCGGGAGTAAACAATAGCTGTTGGATCAAGTGAATGGGCGGCAGAGATCTATCGACGGGAGGCGTGGGGAGGAAATGGAGGCAAGAATGATTGTGAGCCATCGGATCTTGCAGATGGACGGCGGAGATTGAATTGCAGGGGCTATCGAGAAGCAGCGGGAGCGAGCGAATGAGGGTCGTTGGATCGTGAGGTGGGAAAATCCAACGGTGATCGGGGGCGGTAGCTGCGCGGATGATAACGAGAGGGAGAACGGGTGGGACGGCAGTAAGTGGTTTACTCGCACCGCTTATAGGAGGCAGTGTATTCGTACAGAGGGGTCGCGATACCACTCAGGCGTTGATACGTGGTGGATGTGACTTGTGGGAAACCGCTTTCCCCGCTGGCTATCGCGCGTGCATGTTCAGGCGGCGGGATGCACGAATGCCGTCAGATTGGGAGATGGACGATCGGACGACGGGAATTAACGCACGCGCTTGGTGGAACTGATGTGACAGGAAAAGTTGTGGGCCAGGGACTTTGTAAAAGCGCACGGTTATACAGGTTAAGACCTTAGCACCGGGGGGTTTGACGTAAAAGGGCTTACACAGGGGAACACACCGAATTGGCGGATAGCGCTTGCTTTGGAGGTTATATGACTACGGTTGTATGACAGCTTAAATTTGGTGCCCGGGAGCCAAAGAAATCAAGGTTTATACTAAATATTGGAGTAAAACAGGGATAGCGGGGGATTATGGAGTTATAAGGAAAATGAAGGAGAAGAGGGAACCAACTGCTGCGAGCCTCTTGCAAACATAACCAGCACTGCCAGACCTGTTTTTTATCCATTGAATGTTGTAGAATATAGCAGAGCTAACAGGAACATCGCTTTTTTCCATAAATCAATGATACAACATAGGAGAAACAAGAAAATACTGGATTTGAAGAACCAAGATGGTCATCTCATTCACTCTCAAGAGGATTTGGAAACAGAGCTCACTCACTATTTCAGCTCTCTTCTCAAAGATCCAAGGAATGACCAGGATCAGGACATTAAAAATATCACCAATCACATCCCCAAAACATTCACGAAGGAGCATAACAAAATGCTCCTTAGGAAAGTTTCCCTCCAAGAAGTGGAAGATGTGGTCATGGGAATGCCCAATGGAAAAGCCCCAAGACCGAATGGTTTCACTATTGATTTCTACAAAGCCTATTGGCCCATCCTCAAATTGGAAGTGCATGCCCTTGTGGAAGAATCTCGCATTCAGAAGTCTGTCCTAAAAGCCCTTAACTCCACTTTCCTAACTTTGATTCCCAAGGGAAATTTTGTTGATTCCCTGGACAAATTTAGGCCCATAGCCCTTTGCAATGTCATTTACAAAATAATCTCCAAAGTCCTCTCTAATCGGATTAAAGTCATCCTTCCTCTCCTTATCTCCCATCAACAATCTAGCTATGTGGAAGGAAGGCAAATCATGGATAATATCATCCTTTCTCATGAGCTTATCCACTCTCTCAAATCCCAAAAAAAATATGGAATGATGATTCAGCTAGATATGTCCAAAGCCTTTGATAAAATTAGTTGGGATTATATGAGACAGGTCTTGGGAGCATTTGGGTTCCACAAAGACAGCATCAAGTGGATCATGGCAATGGTGTCGGGAGATTTTTTCTCCATCCTCGTGAATGGTTCCCCTTCGCAACCCTTTAATCCTTCTAAGGGTATCAAGTAAGGGGATCCTATCTCTCCCTTCCTCTTTGTCATTATGGTTGAAGGGCTAAGCTGCTCAATCTTTGTTGCCTTGCATGCTAATAAGCTCACAGGTCTCCAGCCCCATGCCTCTACTCCCCCCTCCATGCACCAACAATTTGTGGATGACACCCTTCTTATGGGGCTCCCAACAATCAAAGAAGCTTCCTCTTTCATGTCCATTCTATCTGACTTCTCTGTTGCCTCTGGAACCACTATCAACCCTGAGAAATCCAAGTTGTTCTTCTTTAACACCCTGCTGCCTATTCGCAGGAACATCGCCAGACTCCTAGTCATTCCCATCAGCACCCTCCCCTCCATTTACCTTGGAGTACCCCTTATAGACAGGCCACTTGGGAGGACCTGATCAATAAGTTGGAGAAAAGAATTGCCAATTGGACCTTTAGATCTCTCAATCTGGTAGGTCGCCTTTTCCTGGTCAAATTTGTTTTACAGGCCATCCCGCTCTACTTGTACTCGACTCTGGCAGCCCCAAAAGTGATTTCAAACAAAATCAGAAACCTACAGAGGAATTTCTTATGGAGAGGCGTAAAGGTAAAATAGAAATGGGCTCTGGTGGCATGGGAAAAAATTTGCAAGCCCAAAAAATACGGTGGCCTTGGTCTTAGAGACATAGACCTCCTGGGAAAGGCCCTAGGAGCCAAAACCTTATGGAGATGGATTGCAAACCCCAACTCCCCTTGGGGAATACTATGGAAATCTAAGTATACCCCCTCCCTCTCGTAGGAGAAAATTATCAGGCTAAATGGAAATATCAAAGGTTCAGTCATCTGGAACCAAGCATGGGAGAACAGGGATATCATTCAAAATCATAGTTTATGGGAAATAGGCAACGGAAACAAGGCTCTTTTCTAGGAGGATGCTTGGAAACAAAGGCTGGAACTTGATCAAGAACAATATCACCAAATCAAGACTGATATGCAAAACAGAGGGAAGACCAAAGTCAGCCAGTACTGGAAACCGAGTGTCGAAGAGGACAGATGGAGAATCTGGTTGGATCAAGAGGATTGGACTCCCCATATGAATCCTCAAGCCTGGTCGGATCTCTCATCAGAACTTCAAAAAATACAAATCCTCCTTGACTCTGTCGAGGATCAAATTAGATGGGGTAAAAATTTAGCTGGACATTTCAATTTAAAAGAAGCCTACAAATACATTTCCAAGCTAGATCAACTTCAACCAGACCTAAAGTGGAACTCAATCTGGGACAGGAAGCACTGGTCAAAAATATCTATCTTTCTATGGTTAGTCATGCACATAAATATTTTAACGTGGGACAACCTAAGAAGAAAAGGCTTCATCGGTCCCTCAAGATGCCTTCTCTGCCAGCAAGAAGAAGAAACCCCCAATCACCTACTGAATGAATGCCCATACGCATCCAAATTTTGGGACTGGATATTACTGGTTTTCAACAGCTCAAATTGGGATCCCTCCTCCATTCAAAGCACCATCACGAACTGGAGATCAACCTTCTCCTCACATCCTTTGGTTAACTGCGCATGGAATTTAATTCTTGGTTTGGTCTATTGGGCACTTTGGAAGGAGCGAAATGCAAGAATCATCTATGGCATCCCACTCAGGAGGAAATCATAATTTCAAAGATCAAAAGTGAAATCCGGGAAACTATGACTTATCTACCTACTCAGAATTCCAAATCCCCTCCCCCTAACTCAGAAGCGAGAATTCTCTCAATGCTAGATCTCCCTCAAATCAAGGTACATGAAGTCACCCCCCTCTCCTAGCATGAAAAACAAAAAAACATCTGGAGGCCGCCAGAGCAGGGGACTTACAAGCTCAACTACGACGGTGCTGCTAAAGGTAATCTGGGCCAAGCCGGTTTTGGAGGAGTCTTCAAAAACACAAAACGAGAAATAATTTGGACATATGATGGAAATATAGGTTCAGCCACAAATAATGTGGCAGAACTTCATTCCCTGGAAAATGGCATTACCATAACGCACAACCTAAAGCTCAGTCCTCTGATCATGGAAGGAGATTCCACGCTGACCACTCAGATAGGCAAAAAACTTCAGCAGGGCATCGAGGTGGATAAAATTTCAGAAAACTGGCGCCTAAACAAAATAATACAGCGGATCAAATAGATAATTGATAGCATGGCAGGCCTCCACTTTCAAGCCATTAGAAGGAATGGCAATAAACTAGCAGACAGACTGGCGAATGAGGGTACTGTAGGGACCCTACACCTGAATTCCAAAGCTTGGCAGGATCTGGAGGATAGTGACCTCCGTCAGCACTGCACAATAATTAATGTCGAAGATAACCACTCTACAGAACAATAACTGTTTGCGTACCCTTCATCATTTCAAGGTCAATTCTAAGTATCGTAGGAAGGAAAGAATTGTGGCGCACACGCCCAAAACCATCCTTGGCTTGCCATATACAAGAACCCTCACTGCCATCTCCCTTCTCCCTTGTGTGGCCTCTACCACCCAGTTAGATCCTCTCTGCTCGGCTGTTCTTCCACTGTCTCGCATTAAATCTTCGCATGCTTCCCATTCCCGCCCTATTCCCTACTCCAGGCCTCCCTCCATCCCCTGGCCTCTATATATTCCCCCCTCTCCCTTCTCCCCCTCATTCTCCTCTCTACCCTCATCCCTCTTCGTTTGTCCTTCGCTCCTTTGTTCCTCTCACTCCCCAGCCCTTCTGCTCTTTTCATGGCCCTGAAGAATAGCTCCATCCCTGGATCCAATCAGGGAGGTGCATGCAGTCACACAGCCTCCCATTGGAAGTCACTGGGTTCGCCCCCCACTACTCGCACGGAGACCTCTACGAGGCGCGCAGCTTTGAACTACGCGGCGGCAGTTAATCCTGAAACTCAACAGCGCATTGTCGATTTAGAAGCCCAAGCTAATGTACTTCGAAGAGAGGTCACGACTGAGGAAGTCGACGCCGACTTCACCTGGATTTCGGATCTTGCCCTCACTCGAGTGCGCGAAAACCTCTACGTGCGAACTATCGAAACATGGTGGCAAATGAAAACCATCATGGGGCTAGCGATGCAGGAGCAGGAGGAGCGCACTAAGGCACTCGAAACAAAGATTGACAGTCTGACTGAGAAGTTTGTAATTTATGTCGAAGCCATCCACCACTGCCATTTTATAACTCAGGACACACCACAAGACATTGTTATCAGGAAGAAGTTGATGGCGAAGGTCCATTCTGCTGCTAAAGGCTCTCCAAGTATCAAGAAATAGGTCGCAGGGGCTTCTACCAGTCATCCGAACACCACCGTGCAGCAGCAGGGGAGAACTCAGGAGACTCCCATTAGTCTAGATGAAGATTTCGTAACGACCAACTAGGAATAACTTCAATAACCTCTTTTTTGTCTCTCTTCCTCCGTGGGGGATTGTCTATCACAAAGGAAAACAACTCAGGCCTTGTCTGCTTTGCTATGGATTTTTTCTATACTCTTTGTTTCTATACTCTTTGTTTTGAGAATGTTGTAAAGAGGGTTTTACATTGTTTCCACCCTTGGACTCATAACCCATTTTTTCCAAGGCTGCATTGTAAAAAACATAATACCATGGCCATTTCAAGCATTTCTATTGGGTCTTGTGTCGAGCTCTCTCTCCCACACAACCGAAACAATGTAATTTGTCGGTTCATTCAATAATATATTTTATCTTATTCACAAAAAAAAAAAAAACATTACTTTATGATTCAATGATCTATTTTAAGGTTTGTATTCAGAATAATACCAATTGTCAATATCATGTTTTCAAGCAATTTGTAATTTAAACTACAAAAATATTAATTAAAAGAATAGGTGATTTTATGAGAAATAGTTTTCAATTTCGGAGTTGATTTTAAGGCTCTTGTTTACAAATTCACAAAAAAAAAAACAAAAACAAACAAACAAACAAAAACAAAAAAAGAACAAAAACAAAAACAAAAAAAAACAAAAAACAAAAAAAAATCAACATTAAAAAAAATGTGCTACCAATAGCAACCTTTTTGAAATGGGGATAAAACAATCACCAAATACAACCTCTAAGAATTGAGAACATTGTAGGGGTTCTCATCAACTTGGTAACTATGTTGAATTCAAACATAGAGACGGAAGGATTATCTTTGAACGAATTGGTCCAAGGAAATTGGTTGTTGGCAAGGATGTTTGCACCCAACCTTAGGCATTTACTATGGGTACCAACCCCAAATCATGTTATGATGATACCATATCAATGGAAACTAGTCCAAGGCACTTAGGTCACTAGCTCAACCTAATTGGTCTCAATTTTAGGCAATCAAATCACCACAAAACATTCCAAGTAGTCACCCAACCAATTCAGCCATGGAATTCCCTTCCACTACCCACATATTGCCAAGAAGACAATATTTAGGGATATCCATCCCTCTAATGTTATAAAATGTTGGAAAAATGAATTCAACCTATTGTCTACCTTTAGAAAAACAAATTAGAGTTTTTATCTTAAATCATAAACATTAAATGTGAAACAATTTATAAGCAATGGGAAGGATTTCCTATCTACCCAACCTCTATGCTCCTCTGCAAGCTTCCATCTCTCTCTCTCTCTCTCTCATACACACACACACACACACAAACACACACATTCATAGTATTTATTTACTTATCTCTTTTTACTCACTTATAGGATCCATTGGAAAATGATTTTTCTTGTAGCATGATAATACATGAGCAAATGGAAGAATGGATATTGGAGAGAATGCCTTAAGAGTTATTGTTGTGAGTGAATGAACACTTCCCCTTCAATTTGAACTAATAATGTGTATGGAAAAAGAGATGGTTCAAATTTCCATGTAGTTGAAATGCATATGGAGATGGAGCCTCTTATACTCCTCTAGATGTGTACTCAACCACATGCTCTAATAAATATGGAATGTGGACTTCCCCGACAACCACCACTTACATTTAAGGATTAAGGATTGGTGGTTGATGTTATAATAAAGCACATGGTGAAAAGATGAAAGTTAAAAGACTTAGGAAACTTAGGATTATTTTGGATCCCTCTTTCAACTTCCCCTTTAGTGAACTCATAATTATCTCACACTTTTCCATAGCTAGCCTTGGACCTTTACTATGTTAATCTTTGAAATAATACTTACATATCTTAAAATACCTTGGCAATTCTACATCATAGTATATAATTTTTTGAAGTTGATGTAGAAGAGGCACTAAGGAAGTATCGTATACTTCATTAAATATGTCAAGTGCTATAGAAAATGAAAAAATGACACTTGAAAAGAAATTAAAAAATGACAAAATGGATTTTACCTAGACAATTTTTTTCATGCCTCTATGGGTCTATCCTTGAATATCATTAATTCATTTTTTCTTTCTATTTTTTACAAACCTCATTCACCGGACACCCAATTTTGAAATGGAATTTTGTCCAATTGTGCCTTTGAAGATGCTTTTACAAGCTAAAATTTATCTACTTTGTGGTACAATTCATTAACTAGTTTTCTAATATCACCAACATCGGTAGTGCTTGAAGTCAAGTTTTTAATACTATATTTTTATTCTCCTTTTTTTTTCCTTCCTTTGAACTAGAAAAAATTAACAAAGTTACCAATAAAATGGGAACTGTGACCTCAAAACGAGAACTCTAGCCATAAAAACCCCAAAAAACATGAAAAACAACCCGAAAACAAAAAGTGTATATGTTGGAATGACACTTTTTTCTTCAGGGTAAATTTTCAACACTTTTTAAAAATTGCAGTAAAAACCACTTCTTTTTGCACAAAAGACATGAAAAAATACCCTGAAACAATAAGTATCAATGCAATTTGATGGTGCATCAACACTTCTTTTTTTGTTAAAATTTCAGTTTTTGTTTTTAAAAATGACATTAAAAACTAAAATCATTGTGCAATAAACATGAAAAAAATGCCCCGAAATCAAAAAGTGTTGATGTTGCATCAACGTTTTTTTGGGCTAAAATTCCAACATTTTTTAGCAATGGCATTAAAAATAAAATATCATGACTCCAAAAATCATTAAAATTCCAGTAGTTTTCGACAATAAGTTAAAGATAAAATATCACAACTCAAAAAGACCTAAAAATTCCAACAATTTTCAACCTTGGCATTAAAGATAAATATCATGACTCTCGAAAACCTTAAAATTTTGGCATTTTTCAACCATGGTGTTAAAGATAAGATATTACAACTCTAAAAAAACCTTAAAATTTCAACTTTTTTCGGCCATAGAATTAAAAACAAATATCATGACTATAACAAACCTTAGATTTTCAACATATTTCGAGGTCAAATATCATGGCTAAAAAACCTTTAAAAATAAATCAAAGAATCATTATACCAAATGCTAAAAATATAGCTCTTTTAAAATATTAGTCTAAGACAACTTGGCACATTGCAATGAAACTTAAAAATCGGCCATCAAATTGACACATAGTGGAGGCATGCTTGACCCATTGCAATGAAAACTAAAAAATCAACAATTAATTAACACATCGTGGAGGCAAACTCGAGTCATTGTAACAAAAATTGAAAAAACAACTATCAAATTGACACGTATTAGGGTCAAGTTCCTAGTCGAACATCATCACAATCCCTACAACGGAAAACAAATAAATAAAAATAAAAAGCAAAACAAAACAAAAATAAAAGAATTAAATGATAAACCAAAAAATAATAATAAGTTCAAAAAAAGGACATAAATTTAAAATCATAAATGACAAACTATATATATATATATATATATATATATATATATATATATATATATATTAAAAAAAAATCAAAATTCAAATATTCAAACAAAACAAAAAACAAATAAATAAAAGAAAGAAAAATTAAGGAAAATATATATATATGTGTGTGTGTGTGTGTGTGCGTGAGAGATCTAACTTATAGACGAAATAGCCTTTTTCACCAGAATTCACCAAAATTTGGCAATACAATTTCAAGATTGTTTATTCTTTAAACTACATTTTTGAATGCATAAATGGATTCAACACCCTGGAAAACCGCTAGGGCACTCGATGTAGGAATTTACAGGGTAAGTTCCTCAAATAGAACACCAAAGGACACTGCTCACAAACAGATCACAGATCAATACAAAAGTATTCTTGACATGGTTAAAGCTCTCAAAGAGGGAAATAGTCCACGGCCTGAGCCAACGCAGCCACTTCAGGCAATTTATTAATAAAAGAAAGAAAATTTACATAAGCTTCGCTCATGAATGGACACCTTACAAATGACCCACCATGCTCTTTAAATAGAGATCATGGACCAATCGGGTGTTAAGCCATGGATCAAGTGTCAGTAATATCGAGAAGAGAATGAACCATCGGATCACTTCATGTCTAGAACATTTAAAAAAATTTGCATACTTAAGACATACGAAAATTTAAAGTGTAGAAAATATGGCCCCAAAAAAAGGGTTGATGTTGCATCAAAGATTTTCAAAATCCATGTGAAAATCACCAACATTTAAAAAAAATATCCACACTTAATACATCGGAAAATTTAAAGTGCCAAAAACAAGCCAAAGAAAAAGGGGTTGATTTGCATCAATACTTTTCAAAATTGTCATGAAAATCACTAACATTTTTAAAAAAAAGGTACATACTTAATATATAAGAAAATTTAAAGTGTCAAAAATATGCTCCAAAAAAAAATGTTGATTCTGCATCAACACTTTTTAAAATTGGATGATTTTTTGCAACTCTTAAAAAAATGAGAACTTGATATGCTTCTCGTTTGGTTGGTAATTGTGTTGATTAGGGGTTGTGGGTGTTGGTGATAGAGCCACCTTACTTACAAGTTTTGGATCTTCTTGTCTGACTAAATATTAGAAAAATTCATCCTTTGACCTAGGCTTTTGATATAGCCTTAGTCTATGGTCATTAGTCATCAACCAAGTTCGTTCCTCATTAATGGTGCAGAGCTTGATGGACCCATTGTTGTACATTGTCTCAACCTCTAAGATCTCAACCACCTCGTGTGAAATTTTCCTTTAAAGCCCTTGTATATTGAGTCAAAATGAGAGCCCAGTTTACCTCCCTAAACTTCTTGTTTTTAATGACCCCATCACGCTGTTTTAGCTCTTTGTTGTTAAAAAAGGGTGGTTTGTTCCAAGGTAGCTTGGTCTGTTTAGTTGGTGTTATTTAGCTTCTAACCCATCTAGGAACACTTGAAATGTGGTCCCCAATGTCTTGATTTCAGATTCTTTGGGGAGGACTACATGTTTTCCATATATAATTTCTTAAGGGGTAAATCACATTGCATTTCTCCAAATAGTTATGTAGACCTAAAGGACCTTTAGAAGTCTATTAGCCCAATATTTATGGTTCCGTTGAACTTTCTTTGTCACAATGGCCTCTAACACTTTGTTAGTGACCTCAACTTGTCCATTGACCTCAGGGTGATACAGGGAAGACATCCTATTATTTATTTTAAATTGCTTAGTAATAGATCAGATAAGATGAGAAGTGAATTGAGTACCCTTGTTAGTGACAATTTCTTTGGGGCCTCAAACCAAATGAAAATCTCTTCATTTAAAAGGTTATCCACTACTTAGTCAATGGCATTTGGTAAAGTCTTGACCTCAACCCATTTAGTTACATAATCAGTGCACACAAAGATGTATACCTTTTGTTTGGATGGAGAGTTTATTGGCCCCACTACATTAAGGTCCCATTTCTCAAATGGATCTATCAAAATTTGAGGGTGGAGCGGAATCTCATCGAACTATATGAGGTTTTGCCCCATTCATTGTCACTTTCCACGACTTCTAATATACTTCTTAACATCTCTAAATATGGCCAACCATTAAATTCCCAAATGTAATTCTCTATTTGTAGTCTACTTGTTAGCAAAGTGCCCCCCCACAGGGATCACCATAACAAGCCTTGAGAATATCATAGATTTCATCCTCCCTCACAAAGGGCTTGATAGTAAGATTTGTTCTGATGCAAAAAAGGTACCCCTAAGCCTGGGAATGTATAGTACTTATAACTAGATAATTCATAATGTATGCAAACCACAAGGTGTTAGTGGGTAAAGGAAACAAATGTTCATCTAGAAAAAAATCTTCAACAAGAATAGCTTCTCCATTATTATTGATTCTAGAGAGAAAGTCAACACACATTTTCTTTCCCGAGTTTATCAAGGATGGTAATGTAAAATTCCTACAACATTGTAGCCATCTGGTCACCTTGCAATTAGTAAAAGGTTTATTCATAAGCTAGCAGATGGAAGAATGGTCATTATGTATAAACATGGGATATCCATTAATATAATGATGAAACTTATTAATAGCATGTACAACAAGAAAATTATTTCTCAATTACTATATAATTGGTTCAACCAGAGAAAGGTTCTTATTGATGATATAGCATAAGGTCATTGCTCCTCCTTTTGAACTAATACAACCCTAAAAGTTGTGTTTAAATCTTTTGTGGAAATGGGAGATGGTAAAGACCGGTTAGGGCCTTGCAAAATAGGGGTTATTAACAATTTCTCTTTTAGAATTTCAAATGTATTATGCAAAGAGGTAGTTCAATATATTTTGTGGCCTTTATTGATAGCTAGAATAAAGTTAATGCCACTTTCGTGAAATTTTACAGAAAGATATGATAATACCTAGCATGCCCTAGAAAGCTACGCACATCTTTCTAACTTGTCGGAACCAGAAGTTTAAAAATAACTTCTATCTTAGTGGCATTTACCCTAATCGTAGTAGATAATATATGATTTCCCAACACAATTCCCTTAGTAAGTAGCATTTTTCATTGTTCATGACGAAGAGAAATGTTTGCTTCTTGAGATATGATTATCACCTTCTCAAGCTTGTATATGTCTTCCTTAAAAGTATCCCCATATATGTTGAAATCATCCATGTATGTATCTACACAGCCACTGGTCAAATAAATGAATATCTCAAGAAGAGCCCTTTGGAATGTAGCTAGATAATTACACAATCCAAATGGAAGTACACAATAAGAGTAAATTTCCCCAAGGGTAGGTGAAAGTGGTTTTTTCTTGATTTTCAGGGGCCACTTAAATCTAAATATAACCACTGAATCTATCAAGAAAAGAGAAGAATTTCTTTCCTACTAGGGTATCAAGGACTTCATCAATAAAAGGTAAAGGAAAATAATTTTTTTAAGTAGCTTTGTTTAACTCCGTATAATCAACACATATGTGTCATTTATCATTTTTATTTGGTAAGATAACTAGTGGTGAACCCACATATTTTTAGAAATTGAGTAAATGATATTCGCATTGAGTAATTTCTATATTTCTTCTTTAACTATATCTTTAAGAGTACGATTCATTCTCCGTTGGGGATGATTAATAGGTAGGGAACCATCTTTAATATAAATATGTTTAGTACACAAATTTGGAAGGATGCCCTTCAGGTCGGTATAGTCACAAGTGAACACACTACTATGCTTTTCTAACATATGAATAAGTTGAGAATGTTGAGAATGTTTCGGACTAGAATTAATATTTAGAGTCCTTCCAAGATAGATTTCATCATGTGAGATATGGTTCTCGGTTATAGCACTTAAAGGAACCATGGTGTCAAGTCGTTGTATTAGTTTACCTAGAATTTTTTGGGAATTTCCTTCTAAAATATGCCCAAATGGTGGATATACATATGTGTGAGGATGTGCTGAAAAAAGTGAAAATTAAATCATCCTCAATATGTTCTTTGAATATTACTACTTGATCCAAAGTCAAGCAAAGATGAAGGGCCTCCTCATCACTAGTTTTGAGCCAAGGAGGGTCCTCCTGAGTAGGGGAAGGTTTTGTAGGAGGATAAAGAGTAAGCTTCTTAGAGGAATCCTCATGGGAGATGGTCACGTCCCATGATCTACATCTAATATATATATGGTAGTAGTTGCTAACCATGGCCTGCCCATAATTAATGGGTATCTTACTTGGTTAGATTTGGGTTGTAAAACCTTGAAATCGGTAGTGTATTCCCAAGAATATATAGTAATGATAATATCCTTGAACACTCCTTCTGGCTCTATTATGGACCTATTTGCTAATTGAAGGTATGTAGGTGTTGGTATAGCCCAATAAAATGAAGTTTCTCCATAATTTATTTTGTCATAACATTCATAATTTACTTAAGTCTATTAAGGTATTAGGTATGGAAGCATTATTGATATTAACACTAAAAATTGGACTTCCACGATGCACATACTTGGATATGAGTATTTTTCCCCACATTAAATTAGCTAGTTTTCTAATTATATGGACAATTTTAGGATCTTTCTTTTTCCTACATGACTTCTTTAAGAAAATTTCCTTAACAACCTTATCATAAATTGGAACATCCTTAATGGTTTGAAACAAAGGAATCTTAACACCCACATTTCTAAGTTCTCCTAAGAAATCAAATTTTGGTTAGGTAGGAGACTTTTATAAATGAAACATTTTGGGATATGGGGGGTTTGGAATGGATTTGTCTTTGTGTGACTATTCTAGGTAGTGACTAGTGTCATTGGACAGTAGAATTATTGATATGATTATCCAATTTAGTGGAACTTTCCCTATCATCCTATTCCTAAATTATGGGAGCAAATGGATCATAAATCATCTTCCCTAAACATAGTTGAATATCTTTACAATCCATAGGGGAGATGGTGTAAGTTGGAAAAAGATGGTATCTTAGCATTGTAGGTGGGCTATATTATTTTATTATTTGGGTTAGGCACATGTTGGGTAGGTAGTTGTGGAAATTTCTTAGAAAGTTGGTTCGATGGTAAGTGAAATTGTTATAGTTGTGACTGAGGAGGATATTGTTGGTCTTATAGTGGAATATTTCCAAAGGAGGAAGGTCCTCGACATCCTTATGGCCATGATGTAATTTAGATGGGCCATTATTTCCAAGGTATAAAGGGATACCAACTCTAAGGTGTGTATTGGCATGGGGTGAAATGTGAGATGGATCTTACAATGTGCCCAATGGTCATGGTGTCTACGGTCACTTTTGAGCTACAAAATGAATTTTCCCAATTTCCTCATTGGCCCCTTGATAAACTACCTTAAGTTATGGTAGTGAAGGACAACTTTGGGTGGTGTGGTTTTTCTCCCAAATTCCACATACTTTTATATTATTTAATGGGTCTTTTTTGGCATTTCAAGCAGAAGATAGATAATGTTAATTATGCTTCTTTCTTATTCTTCTTTTTCTTATAAGGTATCTATTTTAGATCTAACGGTGCTAATGATATTAGTTTCGAAATTTCCTAGTAAGTTTTCCTAATTCAACCTCAATGACTCCTAATCTAAATGTTTTTAAAATTTTGGAGGTTATATCCAGAAACTTCTCTCATATGTTGAGTTGCCATGTGAATACCATGTACAGAATTCACAAATTAGAACATATGACATCTCGGAAACATCCCCAACCCCCATAAGATTCATATATCAATAGGGTCTTCTCTAAGTCCTCTAAGAAGAATAATTTGCAAGAGACTCAAGATCCAATGCATTATGTTTTTTTCTCCTAAGGTATATTGAAACCTTTCAATTTGGTCCTCTAGAATTTCATCACAATTGTGTCATTTTGTAGATATATTCCTTAATGTATGAGATTTTGCAATAGTCTTGGTATTTTTCCAAGAACGTCTTCCTCGTCCCATTCCATGTCTGAATAGAGTTTCCTCCCAACCCCATAAACCAACATAGAGCTACATCTCTTAGGGTGTATATGAATAGCTTCAATTTTTAGGCATCAAAGGAGTAATCATAACTATAGAAAAGGACGTCAAACTCAAAGAGAAAGTTATATGGGTCTTCACTAGCTAGCCCTCAAAAATTAGGAAGGAAAGAAGGTGGAATGTTCTTCATTTGAACCAATCCATCAAGATCTTGAATTGGAAATTCAAAAGTGACTAATTCCTTTTAGTTTGTCTCTTCTACTTCTCCCCCCGTCCGAGTGTATATATTTCTCCAAAACACTAATTCATTTGATTTTACTGAAGTTCCTAGTTCTTCTACAAGATCTTCACCTTCGGAACTGGGATATTTTGAAATCAGGTTATCAATAACCACATTGGTTAATGACTCAAGTTTGGGAGGATCACTTATTATATTGGATGTTATGTTTTATTTTTGTTTCTATGGTAGGGTCCCTAGAGCACCTTAAGGATTACCTCATTATTTTTCAATGTGTCAATAGGGTAGTTGACTCATATTGTGCCACGAGAAGATCCTTGGTTTTGTTCCTTCTCATGCATATAACATGAACTAATGCAATATTCTCAAAGAAATGGTTATCAAAGCGGTAGTTGACAATTCCCGAAGATTAACTTGGTTTGATATCTTTCCTATAATTATTCTAAAGAAAAATTCCTCGTTCTTCGAGTGCCTCCTCAAGAATGACACCAAAAGTGATGGTGTGTACATGTGTTTTCTTATTATCTCGGCGCACTTATATTACACAATCATTTAATCTATGAACCTAGAGTCATACGTAATATTATGAGGCACTTGGTGCAGTATAAACGAAAAGATAAATTTTCTTTAATCATGATAACTACCATGCAATAATGTTTTTCAAATATAAAATTAATTAAAGCATTTTCAATCACAAATCTAAATTAAAACATAAGGGGTGGAATCGAAAATGTTCTCGATATTCAACTCAGATAATGGAATCTCGCATGGAAAGGTCCTTGGATCAATTTTCATGAATTTTACCATTCAACTCTATTTACTAAATGAGACCAAGAATAGGGTGATTCCCAAGCACCCTAATTTCGTAACTTAACCTACAAGAAACATAGAAAAGAGCACACAAGGAACTAAAAACAATCAATGGCGTAGAAAAGTAATTAAATTGCAACGAAATGGAAATCAAACATAAATTTGTATAGGTACCAATGGAATGGCACCTTACCGCAAGTGGGCCCCCTGATGGTTTGACCTTTGCAAGCTCTTATAGAATCACCTGAACAATGCTACGTAACGATCCATGCATAAGATTCAAGCTTTAAACAAGTATGTAGATATATTAAATGTTATATTATCATTATGAAGAAAGAGTATTTACATACAATCTAACTCTATCCTCCTCAAGTCTAAGGGAATCTATATGAGAAGGGGGTAAGCTAACTCCATAAATGAAGTGGTGGAGCCCCTCAAAACTTGATAACAGTTTTGAAACAAACATATAGACTTAAAATGATTACAAATATTATTATTTTTTCTCTGTAAAAACTAATTCTATTAAAAGGAAAGAAAAATATAATTACAAAGAGGCAGAAGCCTCAGCCAAGAGCATCTGAGTTCCTTCTGGTCCTCAAAACTGTCCCATATCTGGGAAAACCAGTTACACTTTGCAGAAAACCATGCATAGGAGTGGGAATACAATGACAAAACCAGAATGAGAACTTGAACTAACACCATTTGAGGCAGTAGAGACAACACCAATTGACAGAATTGTTGTACAAGTCAGCAACAGAACCACAGACGACCGAACCACAAAAACATAAACAGAACCACAGAACCAAAAACAACAGAACCTAACCATTCAGCAACAGAACACTGAGAGGGCACGAGGGAGTCCAAATGGCATCACATGGGGACGTCCTGGTCCGGTGACTCCTCGACAACGGGGCAAGCGTTACCATACCATATTTCGCCTTCCTTCGCCACGTCACCAGCCGTGCTGCCACCTGGAGGATCCATCGCTTGACGGGTGCCGCTTGAGCTGCCAGCAATTGCCATCGAAATTGTGGCTCCATGAGAGCTGCCACCTGGTTGCCGAGTGTTGCCTGGAGCGTCACCTTCCTCATGTTGTCCGCCACGCCTTGCTGCTCTGCCTTCTTCTGCCTGGTTCTGCTCAGAGCCATGACTGCCATCAATTCTGCAAATGTCCTGAGAATGCTCTGCCGCGGTACGCGCTGGAGCACTAAGATGATGTTCCTCTTCAGAGAAGATGATGGTAATGTTAGCCGTGATAATGGGCCGGTTCAGGCTACTCTGAAACTTGAAGTGGAAGGCGTTGTGCGGAAAGGGTCTGCGGGGCGAGCTGGGAGGGGGAGAATTAGCTGGAGATGATGGCGGAGAGGCAGGGGGCAATGTGTTATGAAACCAGCTCAAGAAAAGATAGAAAAGATAGATCAATGCCTTAGAATTCAGCCTCTTCGAGGGGGCAACCTCCTTTACATTACATAAATGAACAATTCTTGGATGATACAAATGACAAAACCTCCTTTCTATATATAGGAGTCTAAGGAGTCACAATATAATCCAGCCGACCTAACAATAATAATATAAAGCCACAAAAATAACAATAGAGGGATTCTATGGGGCACAAAAATAACAATATGGGGGTAATAGGGGCACAACAATATAAATAAGGGGTATAACTACAATAGTAATGGGGTAATCACTAGTATTATAGGGACCCAACATGCCCCTCTCCTTCAAAAAAGTGTTGTCCTCAACGCTTGAGTAGTTCTGGATACTTCTGCATAAAATTCTCATCCTCCCATGTGGAATCTTCAGCGGATAAGTTCTTCCACTTGATAAGATACTCTGAAATTGATCGATTTCGTAGCTGTCGAGTTCTTGTTTCTGTGACTGCTTCCGGTTCCAATATAATTTTTCCTTCCTCGTCAAGTTCTGGCAATATTGTTTGAATTGGGAGCTTGTCACCTATAACCTTCTTTAAACATGAAACATGGAAAACTGGGTGCAATCGAGAAGCTGCAGGAAGCTCCAATTTGTATGCCATAGTACCAATCTTTTGCAACACCTTGTACGGACCATAATACTTTGGTGATAATTTATTATCCTTCTTAGCTTGCTTTAGGGACATTTGCTTATATGGTTGTAGCCGTAGGAATACCCAATCACCTACATCAAAACTTCTTTCACTGCGATGTTGATCTGCCTGTTGTTTCATTCTATTTTGTGCCAACACGAGGTTATCCTTTAAGAGTTGGAGGACTTGTTGTTGATGTTCGATGTGATGTTCCACTGCCTGAACCTTAGAATTTTCTCTTAAATATGATGTGATGGATGGTGGTTGATACCCATAAAGTGCCATAAATGGGGTCATTTTTGTTGCTGTATGGAAGGAAGTGTTATACCACCATTCAGCCAGAGGCAACCATTTGACCCATTGTGTCTGTTTATCAGATACAAAGCAACGAAGATATCCTTCCAAACATTTTTTTACTATCTCAGTTTGCCCATCAGATTGAGGATGATAAGATGAGCTATGAGCTAACTGAGTACCAAGACAAGAAAATAATTCTGTCCAAAAATTTCCAGTGAAAATGGGATCTCTGTCACTTACAATAATCTTTGGGTTTCCATGTAGCTTTTGAACTGTTTCCATAAATGCAGTAGAAACTGTACTGGCTTTAAATGGATGTGATAATGCACAAAAGTGTGCATACTTGGTAAGTCTGTCAACTACCACCATGATGACACTCTTTCCCTCAGACTTGGGTAAACCTGTGATAAAATCCATTGAAACCTCCTCCCAACGTTGGCTTGGAATGGATAAAGGTTGTAATAGACCCGGTGTCTTAATTGTTTCAACTTTATTTTGTTGGCAAACCAAACATTCCGCCACAAACTTTTGAATATCTGATTTAAGGCCATCCCAAAAAAATTCCTTCTTAACCCTGTGGTAAGTTTTTAAAAATCCTGAGTGCCCTCCTAAGGGAGAAGTGTGCAATTCCATAAGAATCTTTTGTTTTAGCTGGGAATTCTTACAGAGGTATAAGCGATCTTTGTACCATAACGAATCATTTTGCCAGCTAAATGTATCAGAAGTACTGGAATCTTGTTGTAGCTTTCGAATAAGTGCCCACACTTCTTCGTCATTCTTCCATTCCTCCCTTGCTTCGTTTATCCAATCTGGTTGGATAATAGAAATGGCACACAACAATGCTTCCACATCCTCATCCTTTCTTGAGAGTGCATCTGCCACCACATTTTGCTTCCCTTTTTTGTAGATGATTTCAAAGTCATAACCCAACATCTTTGTGACCCACTTTTGTTGCTCTTCAGAGGAT
Organism: Pinus tabuliformis; assembly: GCA_031772625.1. Classification (NCBI taxonomy): domain Eukaryota; kingdom Viridiplantae; phylum Streptophyta; class Pinopsida; order Pinales; family Pinaceae; genus Pinus; species Pinus tabuliformis. The sequence continues at coordinate 492,838,534 of CM062811.1, forward strand.
AATCTTTGTTCTAAAAAGTATTTAAGGCTATCATGATCCGTTTTTACCTTGAAGTGTCTTCCCATTAGGTAGGGTCGCCATTTCTTAAGTGCATGGAGTATTGCCAACATTTCCTTCTCATAAATAGCTTTGCTTAAAAACTTTCCCTTGATTGGACGACTTTCAAAAGCAATGGGTCTTTCATCTTGCATTAGAACAGCACCAATTCCATTTCCTGAAGCATCACATTCCACAATAAAGGTTTTTGTGAAGTCCGGTGTAGCTAAGACCGGTGCTTGGCACATTGCCTCTTTAAGATGTTCAAAGGCCTTTGTTGCTTCCGGAGTCCATGAAAATGAATCTTTCTTCAATAATGTTGTTAGAGGTGCTGCTATTCTCCCATAATTCTTAACAAACTTGCGATAATACCCTGTCAACCCAAGAAATCCTCGCAGATGCTTTATGGATGTGGGGATTTTCCATTCCTTAATGGCTTTAATTTTGCTAGGGTCTACCTTAACTCCTTCATGAGATACAATATGACCCAAATATTCCACCTCCTGGACTCCAAAGAAACATTTGGATCTTTTTGCATATAATTGTTTCTCCTCCAATAGTTGTAGCACCCTGTCAACATGTTCAACATGATCCTTCCAAGACTTGTTGTAGATTAGTATATCATCAAAAAATACTAACACAAATTTTCTAAGGAATGGTTTGAAAATTGAATTCATCAAACCTTGAAATGTTGAAGGTGCATTGGTAAGGCCAAAAGGCATGACCAAAAATTCATAATGACCCTCATGAGTTCTAAATGCCGTTTTCGGAATGTCTTCAATCTTCATTCTGATTTGATGATATCCCGAACGAAGATCCAACTTGGTGAAGTAAATTGATCCATGCAATTCATCCAGTAATTCATCAATAACAGGAATGGGGAACTTATCTTTAATAGTGAGCTTGTTGAGCTCCCTATAATCCGGACACATGCGCCATGATCCATCCTTCTTGTGCACCAATACTACTGGAGCTGAGAAAGAACTTTGACTCGGTTGAATTATACCAGCCTCTAGCATTTCTGCAACCATACGTTCAATTTCACTTTTTTGGACATAGGGATATCTGTACGGCCTGATGTTTGGAGGAACACTTCCTGGAATCAGATGAATAGCATGATCATGATCACGCATAGGTGGGAGACCTTTGGGAGTCTCAAATACCTTGGAATGATTGTCCAGGACTTTTTGGAGATCTGGAGAAATAGATGATTCCAATGTGGAAACATCTAGCGAACATAATTGTGCAATTACACCTCTTTGCTCCTTTTTTAGAAGCTTTGTCATGCCATTAGAGCTGATTATCTTTCCTGGTTTCCCTGCAATACCCCTTAATTCAACTTCCTTTCCTTCCACAGAAAATTTCATGAAAAGTTCTTGAAAATTAAAAGCTATTGTACCCAAGGATTGTAGCCATTGGACTCCTAGTACAACATCAGCACCTCCCATTGGAATGGAAAGCATTGGGCTAGTCAATACATATTCTCCCATGGATAGCTTGATATTATGGCACTTTCCAGAGCAATTTATTGTTCCTCCATTTGCAATCATCACTTGACACTCTGGTGCTGGATATAGGAAGCAATTCAATTCTTTTGCTACCCTACAATGAATAAAATTGTGGGTGCTTCCTGAATCAATCAACACTATTACCTTTTTCTTCTTGATTTGTCCTTCTATCTTGATGGTTTGAGGAGTGGTAATTCCCGCCAATGCATTACAAGATATGGTCGGATTTATTTTTTCTTCATCTAGGCTTTGTTCCTGGAGTATATCTTCTTCTTTTGACCTTTCTTGCTCCTTTTCTTCTTCCTCTTCACAATCTATGTAGAATAATTTCTTCTCAGCACACTTATGACCTTTAGTGTATTTGCTATCACAACTGTAACAAAGCCCTTTTGCTCTTTTTTCTTCCAATTGTTGTGGTGTCAACCTTATAGGTTGTGGAAGACTAGGGCAACAACACTTCCGTCTTTATAGTTGTGAGTGGTATGCTTCCTGGTTGCCATAATTTTGCTTTCCATTTTTCTTGCTAACCTGAATGCCTTCTCTAATGAATCAGGTTCCCAAAGGCGAACATCATGTTGGATATTATCCTTTAAAGACCCTATGAACACATCAATCCTATGCTCCTCTGGAATATCTTTTACCCTTATGTTCAATTTTTGGAACTCCTCAATGTGCTCCATTATTGAACCCTTTTGTTTGAGACTTATCAATTGGCTAAAAAAAGTGTTGCTTTTTGTATCTTCATAATGTGCTATCAATTCTTCCGTAAAAATTGCCCAAGTGATAAATTGTTTACGAGAGCAAAGCCATTGATACCATACAAACTGATTTGGTTCCAAATATACAGTTGCCATACGTACCTTTTGTGTGTTTTGCACATTATTGAGATCGAAGAATTGCTCCATCTGTAATATCCATGTGGCGGGATCCTTGCCATCAAACTTCCTCATATCGATTTTTGGAATATGGTGATTCTTCGATCCAACATTAGCGTCTATGGAATCATGATTAACATTTCTTTTGTTCTCATCATGAGTTTCCTTTACTACCTTTTCACCATTAGTGACCCTTTCTTGTAGCAACTTCTTCAATTCTTCCATGTCTGTCTTCAAATCTATCTTCAAATCATCCATCTTAGCTTCCATGCCCTTTATCTTAGATTCCACGCCATTTATCTTAGATTCCACGCCACTTATCTTAGCTTCTGTTAGCTTTTGTGAGCGTGACATTTGTTGCACTTGTTCTTGTAATTTTGATATATCATGTAGCATTTCTTCCTCTTCTTCATGAGTCATGCTAGAGCTTTCAGGTTCCTTACTAGGTGTTTGCATTTTCTTTCCTCGGGGCATCAGTTACCGATAATAATGCTTTACTATGCCCTTTGAATTTCGTTAAACCAAGCTTACACAAAAATTTAAAAAAAAAAAAAATACACACCTTTTTTCACTTTATAGAAGCCTGATATTGAATCTGATGTATCTCTGTAATTTCGGATCATCCAGTTCTGAAATTGCTACCTGTAGTAGCCTTCTGCGTCCTCTTTCCAATGCCACAAGTCTGAGCCAAATTGGATTCTCCAAGGAAGAGTTATGTGAAATCTCCCACAGTGACTTGCTTTTAGACTGGTTCAGTAGAGCGAACTTGTACGACGTGCCACGAGTCACTGTTTCAACCTTTGGATCTGAAACATGCACACAAGAAACTACAGTTTTCCTCTTTCTGTACCTTCTTACGAAATTTCAATCCGATCCCCAGAGAGAAAGTTATGACGATTTTCCCCAGGTCACCTTTTTTGAATGTAATTCAGGAGTCTGCAAAAAGACCAACTTCCTCAGATCATATCTCCGCAAATATCGCGTGAAAAGCTCTGAAATTCACCCAAGGTTCAGCGCGATTTCTTCTCAAATGGGTTTTTTTTGCGACTTCTGAAACGTCACAGAAAAAAAGTTATAGCGAAAATGCCACGATGACCTGTTTGGAGCAGCGAAACCCTAGAATCCAAAGCTCTGATACCAAATGTTATGAAACCAGCTCAAGAAAAGATAGAAAAGATAGATCAACGCCTTAGAATTCAGCCTCTTCGAGGGGGCAACCTCCTTTACATTACATAAATGAACAATTCTTGGATGATACAAATGACAAAACCTCCTTTCTATATATAGGAGTCTAAGGAGTCACAATATAATCCAGCCGACCTAACAATAATAATATAAAGCCACAAAAATAACAATAGAGGGATTCTATGGGGCACAGAAATAACAATATGGGGGTAATAGGGGCACAACAATATAAATAAGGGGTATAACTACAATAGTAATGGGGTAATCACTAGTATTATAGGGACCCAACACAACGGCTAATTAACTAAATGTGCTGCCTGAGAGCGAGCACGACCACCACGGCTACCTCCATGGCGGCTTCTCATGCGGTGCTGGACCATGGTGAAGCGGCTAAGGAGAAGCACAGGAGAATTGGGCGCTTGGGTGGGAAGCAAAGAATGCACAGTGGGTGCCTGAGCAGGGTTCAAAGGGCAGAGCTGGGAATGGGAGAAATGAAACCCAGTTCCAAAATCCAGACAGCAAAGGAGCGGGCAGATGCTTGAGGAAGGGAGGTAAACAATGGGGTTGAAGGGCGAATGCGGCATGTTTAAACTAACAGCTGCTTTGTCTCGGCCTGAGCGATCAATTAAGACATCCTGCAGGCGGACCTGATCTCGCCTAAGGTGAGCCTTCAGGTGCCATAACTTGGCATGGATAATAGCGCTGGCCAGCAGGTGGCAAGGCCGCGCGCCGTCGATCCTCTTAAACGCCATTAATATGCACTAATTTCACCCACATCCGGGTAAATGATTACAAATATTGATTGGCCCTATTAGTTTTAATAGCCAAACCATTCTTTCAATCCTAGGTTGACCAGGTCATTAAACTCCTTTGTGTTAATTGGTAGATTCGAGTGTAAATTGCAACCTATGGGCCTCTCTAGCTTTTAGTGGCTTCGAAAGCATCAACATGGTTATGAAATTGTGAGGTGATTTGAACCAATACTTTTTTCAACCTTTAAGTTTATCATATAGAATTAAATATACAAGCACATTAATGCACTACCATCAAAATATTCAACAAGATCCTCACAACCATGTCATAGGATATTCCCAATGGTCAAATCCTTGTTACTATATTTTGTAATAATATTGATGATGAAACCTTGATAGTCACCTGATGTTATAGTTTGAGGATTAGTTCCCTTTGAAGGTTTGGAAGGTATGACCGGTGATTAAGTGTGTGCATTAACCTATAAATACATTTGTAAGCTTTAAGCATAACCATAATAACTAAGCATTTGAACTAACCTAGAAAATGCACCTATAGGTGGCAATCCTTATAATAATCAAGTTAGCAAATCCTATGTGTAGTCATAACATATCATATGCAACCATACAAATAACTTCAAAACCAACCCTAACTCTAAACATAAAGGAAAATAAGAGCACAAATGACAATTATATATATATCTTTGAGCAAAATCACATAAAGGATAAAGGAATGAGTCTTAGGCACAATAGGAGACAAAAATGGAACATTTTTGTAGCAAAATGATAAAAAAAGAGCATTCTAGCACACCACACATCAATTATAAGCAAGAGTAACGATAATGTAAGAAGGTGAGTACATACCAATGACACATGGTAATGTATGCAACTTTTCTAGAAAGGAAAGAATATGTGAAAGACAATTGGTACTTGAAGCAACTTTGCAACTTGACATGATGGGATTGCTACTAAGTACTACCATGTGGATGAACCAAAATGATGAAAGTACATATGACATGAATGGCTTTGATATTTTTAATTGGCATCTACTTACCCTTTTCCATAATAAATGCACCTATGAACATAATAAGGGATATGATTGTTCAAAAGGGTTGTTAGTACAATATAAATATATATCAGTCTATTTTTATAGGGATCATTCATACATAACTGTAAATAATAAAAGCACTATGTGTAGGTAGGTGTTACCAAGGACAAAATATTAGGTGCAAGGAAATTTTCAATTCAAGGTCATAAAAATGAATTTCCATATGGTTGTAATTTATTTTTCAAAAAAAACCAATCTTAGGTCTTTGGCCATAAGTATAGAAGATAACATTCTTGGGTCAAAACCTCGCATGAGAATATGTTTTCCACTTATGACCACAAATTGATGGCTTGTGTTGCATGATATCGCCATAGCCCAAGGTATCCTTAAACCAAAACATAAATAAGCCCTTGTTCAATATCCTAATTCTTGCAATAAGTCAGCAAAAGGGCTACCAAGCTTCTTCAATCCAAGCCCAAATTATGTTTCCTAATATGCAACCAACAAAGCATTATATTCAAGCATGGTTATTGTAATCACAAGAAGTTTCATTTATTTATTAAAACAAATTTTAACCAAATAATCAAGGAGGAATAGATTCATTATCTTTTGAAATAAATTAAGTGCAAGCTTATGGTCCTTCTTAGGAGCCATCCTCCATGATAGTTGCAGCGACATTGTCCTGTACCAAAACTATAGACCATTTTGTGGCTTCTGTTGAAACAGAAAGAAACACCAAATAATGGACAAAAATATAAATGTATGGTAAGCCAATATATCTAAAAGCATGCAAAGTGCAATTACACTGAAAATAAGTGTAATCATTAATAGAACAAACAAAAAATATATCATTTTTTGAAAAACTAAGTGGTTATATATAGCTCATCAAGGACATCATCTATGGAAGGAATAAGGAAACCATCTTTTAATGGTGTGTGTGTGTGTGTGTGTGTGTGTGTGTATTATTTTTTCTTATCTCTATAGCTACATATGCATAGATAACTTAGTAGACAGTGTTAATAACCAAATTTAATAACAAAGTAGCATAATTGTTAAAAAATTTACATGAATGAACTTAAAATCTAACAAGAAATACCTCTAATATTAGTTTAATTAGTCCTCTAAAGCTACCTCCTTTGTCTGCTCCTCGAACCACCCAACTGGATTTACCACCCATTTGATTAAGAACAACCTCTCTTGCTCCTTAGCCCCAAGAAACCTGCACAAATTTTATTGGAATATGTTCCTGAAGGTAATAATGTTTAGGTTATGTTGGAAGAAACTCTAACTTTATGTAAAATAGGTATATTCAATATTCATCACGTAGTAAAATATCCTTGTAATAATCTATTATATAAAGAGGTGAAATTATATTGTCCCACATTTATTATTGGGATGTAACTCCTCAATATCTTTTGGTAAATAATATAGATGTTAGAGAGTCCCACAAGACACAACAAAATATCAATCTTATCTTTGTAAAATGTGAAAACTTGGTGGTGGTGATATTTGTAGGACTGGAGATTTATTAAGATAATAAAGACAATATTGCCTTCCCATGGATGTTTTCCCAAATGGGGTTTACCACGTCAATCTGGTGTGTCATTTTCTTTTGTCTCCTTTATATTATTAGTTAAGTGTTGTTATTATACATAAGACGTTAGATTAATAAAGTTCTATTTTTTTTATATTGTTATATGTTTTTGCATATTTTCAATATTCTAACATGGTATGAAAGTAGGTTACTCTTTTCTACCTATTTAAGTAAATTATTTTTTTAATAAAAAAAATTCCTTCAATTTGAGCACATATTATTTTTTAAATTTGTTGTTAGATCTAATATTCATTAAGGTTTCTCTTTAGATTTGGGCATTTTCACTACAATATTGTAATTTTTCATTTTTTTTAAGTATGACCTAACCATTGGATCCAGAATAGTGAAATCAACTAGGAATGACCATGGGTTTGTTAAATTTGGCTTTGGTTTTCCCATTTTTTAAATTAGGCTAACCTAGCTTTAGGGTTTTTTTAGGCAATTATGGCGTTCGCTGTTAGGGTTTCCAATCGATACACAAACCTCTTAAATGTCGTTATGCAGATCGAACATGGCCCCACCGCACTTAGCGTCTCTGCCTCAAGCATGTATGATTCATTGCCTAATAATTTCGTTGGACTCGAAAGGTTTTTATTCGCCCCTCAGTTGGAACAATCTGATGCATCCTGGCTAGGAGGCTCAAAAGGAGGCCAATTCCGGTGGAAGGACTAGTTCATATTTCAACGACTTATCCCTGGTCTATGCAATGCCTATAGATGGAGTTCAAAAATCCCATGGGACTATGTTTGTTGGTCCAAAAGGTGATTCCTACTTGCTCGAGGCGGAGTGATGGTCCCATATGACTAGTACTAAGTCTCTTTTCTCTATTGAAATTTGTCTTATCCCTGTGTTTGGATTTTCAAAAACATATCTATGCTCCAATGTCCCTTGTTCCCTCAGGGTCTCTTCTTTGTATACTATCGGCCTCCCTTGTTTCACTAGCCCCATTTGGAGTAGGCACTCAATGTTTGCATGTGTTGAGTCAATATAAATTTTTCCAAATTTTTATTAGGAACTATAGTGGTAAAACTTCTAGTTATTGGGTCGATGGAGACACCACTATTTTCTCCCTTAAACAAATTGTGGCAGAAAAGTGGGGCATCCCCATTGGTTTCCAATGTCTTCAATATGCAAGGAAGCTTCTATTTGACTATTCTCTACTCAAATATCACAATATCCGCAAGGATTCAACTATCATTCTGACCTCAAGATGTTATGGAGGTGACCCTGTGATTCCTCCTGGAACCAATATAAAAAAGACCTCAAATGGCCCCTATGTATCCTTCAAGGATGTTGTTAAAGGGAAGACCACTACAGATAAAAGAAAAGTAGTATCCCTTACATAACAAAATCAAAACTTTCCCACATGTCCATATATTGTGGACCAAAAGGAGCAAGTTACATCCATGGAGGTCAAAAACCCACACTGTCATTAAGCAAACAAAATTGTTGTTCACCTCATGCTAGAATGTCCATATTCTAAGGAGGTGTGGAAAGAGGTGGAAAGGTTAACATGGATTGGAAATTTATTGTAAGGATGAAGTCTTGAAGAAGCCTTTAGAACTTGGTACAACAAAAAAGAGACATTTGTAGCCAACTTTCGAATAAATCACATCGGCGATGTTTTATGATCAGTGTTTCGAACCTACTAATGAGGCTCATCCTCAAGACCAAGGTGAAAAAACTGATCTATCAATACGATTAAATAGCAGTGAGATGCATCAAATTCCAGAATTAATCGTTAGGATTATAATATTATTTAATCAAAACAAATATTAATGGCTAGTTTTTTATCAAAATATATGAAATTATAACTAATTAAGTCAATGGGTAAGAAACTATTAAATTAGTAATAATTTAAATTAATTATTATTATTAAATTATAAATTATTATTAATTATTATTATGATTAAAAAGGAGAAGGGAAGAAGAAAGATTTTTTAATTTAATTTATTACTACATTAGCTTAATAATATAGGAGATAAAAAAGGATAAGGAAAAATAATAATAAACACAATAAATAAATAAGTAATCACAAAGATAGGGCAGGAACCCAACTCTTACTTGATTTCCAACCATCGTCCCTATCGAGATTTTTTGGCTTGCTTCTCAATTTCAATGGCCTCTCTCAACTTCCTATGGTGGAAATGATCAATCCTCGCAATGACCTTGGAATCCTCAATACAAACATGGAATCCTATGGAGTATGGCTTACTAGAAATCTAAAATTGTTTGAATATAAAGAGAAACTCCCCCTAATGCGTTGTTCAAGCCGTGAATATATTAAATGTCTATCCACAAGTGTAGGAAAAATCTAACCCTCGTAGGCAAGGTGAAGTGGCAATAAATAAGAATATTCCATGGGCTTTTTTTAATGGTGCATCAGAAGAGAACTCTTCCCAGAGAGATTTAGGAGGCATACTATACGTATATTCAAATCACAAGATTTCTGAATTGGTTAAAAAACCAATACTTCTCTAAAATGATGGCTTTAAAGATATTTATAGAATAAGTACAAGAGTTTGGTGCAATCCATTAACAAATCTTTGGATACTCAATGTTGGTTATCCAATGGATGCACAAAGAAATTGCTCTCGGGAATTTTATATAACACTTGTATAAGCTCTCAATCTACTTATATCTTTCTCATATACATCTCTATGTCACATTTATAGGGACAGAGGTAGTGTTGCAAATGAGTCCTCAACTCTGGACCCTGGGATATTATAGTAATCTAGAATGGACATACTAGAGAATATAATTATGAACCATGGAACTAATTTTGTATTTTGTGTTTTTTCTCATATTTTGCATAATGATGGACTTTCACAAATCACTAGATGAAAGGTTAATGTACTACTTTGAAACATGTTTTTTCTTCTTTTTTTAAAAGGCTATAGTTGTAACTAAACAAACACAAGATTTAGTCTTTCTGTGATGAATGATTCAGACATTGGAATGTCGTGTAAAGGGTTTAATACCACTTTTGAATGCTCTGGGCATCTAAATATGTATTTATGTTATAGAAAGAAAAAAATACAGTATTTTCCCTCCGAATGAAAAAGGACAATGGTTATCAATTTCCATGTCGTATTTCCCAAGTTGGATGAACATGCAAGGCATCCATACCTTGGCCACTTATATCCCTTACAAGAAAGTAGACAAACATAATGTAATATGCACCTATCAATTATCACAATCATCAAGTCACTAAGAAAGATAAGATCATAAAGGCTCCTACTACAAAATTTATGGAATACATGTAGATGCAGTGTATATCTATCATAAGAGCACCAAAAGAAATCATCAATGAAGAACAATTGTGGTGATGGCACTCTTCAACCAACTCAATGGTGCTATGTTTCGTGTATGTATGATGAAGGAATTTAGGGCCATGTAGACATCTAAGGCCACTAATACCATCAATCTATCCATGTTAAGACTTGTAAAGTAAATGAAATAATGAGAGGCTTGTTTCAATCTTATAAACCACTTACCTTACATTCATACTAAGATTCGTCAATAAAGCGGAATATAAGGAAGCATTTGCTTCAATCTTATAAACCACTTACTCACCTAACATTCATATTAACATTCGTCAGTAAAGTGGAATATAAGGAAACATTTGTTTCAATCGTATAATCCACTTACAACTACCAAAGTCATCCTAATGCTTTATCATAACAAAGTACTACCAAAAAAATCCTTAAATATCACTCATTGTAACAAACTTTCAAATCTCACTCTAGTAATGTATCCTTTCACAGGGTACAGAGATTTCTAATCACTTGCATGTGTTTGATAACTATAACATGATTGCGGACTTCTAGAGCACCATGGTAGCCTTATCGATATATTGTTGAATGAAAAAGCATAAACTGCACTATTGAATCATACATTATGCATACTAGGATTTATTGTTTGTGCATATACTCATCATTGAGTTGTATTTTGATTTGGTTTAGTCATATTAATTGTTAATTCGCTTCTTAAATCCCTACACACTACTACTACAACATTCAATAATTAAAGTGGTCTAGGACATGGGAATGCAAAATAACAAAAACCAACTGATTGAAAATGTGAATGCATTACACATTGCATTAAAGAATGAAATATGAAAAAAGGAGTTGCATGGAACTATTTGTAACGATACTTTTGATGGGAAGGGTATGCCAATGATGATGGAAGGCAAGATATAGACAAATCATGAAGCTCAAAAGAGAAACTATTTAGTATTAACATGTCAATCCATATATATAGAGAGAGAGAGAGCTAAACCTAAGTTAATATGAGATATTAACATCTAATACAAAATAGATAAGGTGTCTAGAAAAACTTGTGTTACAGAGAAGAAGCAAGCACTTAATCAAAGATGAAATAAAAAACCATGATCCCACCAAATCATAGTTTAATGTCCTATTTTTACAAAAACAAGTCATGTTGAGTTGAACATAAGTATTAAAATAAGACATTAAAATAATAATATATCTCGTGTACCCTAAATTACACCGGCCATTATCCACCTTGAATTAAAAAAACCAAGTAGCCCTAACTAGTGTCATCACAAAAATAATACTTCATAACTGACCATCACTGATAGATGACTATGCATTGTCATTGTTGTCATCAAATCGACTTCTATTTAGGAGAAGATTGTTTATGTATAATGGAACGAGTTGGATAAAGATCAAAATTAGTGCATCCAATACTTCAGTTATGTTAGTGTGAGTTCATCCATTAGTTCAATCATTGCATAGATAACAAAGATAGGTAGAGGGTGACATGAATGAGACAAAGGGTTATATCCTATGAAAATACTACACTTCTATCATCCATTACTAACAAAACAGTCTAGCTTAGAGTGGTTGTTGAGTGGAATGTTACCCTCCACACCCATGTACTATTCACATTAATGACATGTTGAGTTCATATAGAGTATATTGTTGTAATGGCATCAAGCCTTCTTGTTAGCTGACCTTGTGCCTTGAAGATTCAAAAGTTCAACCTAGGTACCATTCTTGAAATGAAAAAAAAAAATCCCCGGAGATTTTCTCCAAATGGTGTAACCTAAAAAAGAAGGAAAAGGATTTTCTCCAAATGGTGTAACCTAAAAAAGAAGGAAAAGAAAAACACTCACAGAAGAAAGATAACGATAACAAGCCTACAAAATACCCATATGAAAGAAATAGATAATGTGAACATAATGATTAGTACAAACAACTAGTGTACCTCCCATCTAAAGCTTCTCAACCTCGTATTATAATAAGAACATTGTATATTATAACCCCTTGTAAATTGAAATCTGGAGGCTGCAATCTACCGCATATAACTTGCATATAACTTCCGAGGATAAAAAGAGTCTTCATTCATCTCAAATTTCCATTCGGTCCACTCTCACGTTAGAATGGAAAATGTTGTTCAAGTCCATCATGGGGTACTCCATTGCACTATATATATGAAATGACCTCGATAACTGCTGACTCACAATCCAGTCACATTTAGATTACATTATATCAGGAATATTTTTTGTAATTTATATGGACATTGGGGATAAAACGGCCCCCCTTATTTTTTCAGTAAAAAGTGTCTTTATATCAAGAGTTAGTAATCGTCTTTGTATACATGTCGAATGAAATCCTCAACAAGAGATACGCCATTAAGCTTGATTTAACAAGGAATAGATATTCCAAAATTACCCATGTTGCTTTTGAGAAAACACTACAAACTTGCTATTGAATGAATTTTTAATATGCATTATTATATAACCATTAGCCATGTATTCAATGATCATGCACTTCATCATTGGAATGACACAAGGTAAATAAGGGGGGCTTAAGTATTATAGATTCTTTAATTGAGAAGTACCTTGAAGTAAGAATTTACTATCATGTTAAAAAACCACCAGTGATGATTTTTTTAAACGAGCATAAATCATATTCAATCTTACCGAAAGTAAGCAATTTGTAATTTCTGCATGGCAGATGTCTTCACATTAAAAACGATTGTGGGTGTAGGCACATTTAGGTTAAAAGCATAAATCATACCCTCACTGAAAGAAAATGCATTGCAGCTGAAAAGCATTTAATGACTTGTGCACATGGTATCCTCTAAATTTAAAAAATAAAAAATAAAACTTTAGAGTCTGCAGAAGCTACCACCTTTCATCCGAAGACATTAAAAAGAAAGGAAAAACTACAGAGTCTGCAGAAGCTACCACCTTTCATCCGAAGACATTAAAAAGAAAGGAAAAACTACAGAGTCTGCAGAAGCTACTGCATTTCATCCGAAAACATCAAAAATAAAAATAAATAAAATCGCCTTTAAGGGCTCCAGCTACAAAATTCATGCCTGTAACAAGGAGGTGCATGTTACTAATCTTTTGACAATTCCATTACTGCCTAGTGTCTGCATTTCTATAATCAAGTAAACACAGCATCCGTACCAAAGGTACCCTGAGAAAGGCAAAAGAATTTCCTCCAGAATTTTATTAGACCACCAGACTGATATACATCAAAACATCGGATCTAGTTGAATCAATATACTTTTCTGTATAGGGAGCACAACAGCTCAAATAGGAATGTTGATTTTCCAACTGCATCGGTGAATTGTCTTGCCTCACTTCCAAGATCACACATCAGTTAAAAGTAAAGATGATACAATCATGATGTATGCCAAAATGAAAAATATACCAATTTGAATAAAGAATCGTGGATTGTCACGGACATTTGGAGACGTAACTGCCCTGTCTTGCACAAATTGTTTTATCAGAACTTGAGAATGGAACACGAACTGCTTAGCTTCAGTGTTAGGCAAGTCATACAAGAATAATAGCTGAGTCATGTCAGGATACTAGAAACAACTTACCGTGCTATTCTTTGAGAAAGGCGATGAAATGGTAAACTTTGGATGAAAACAATACCAGGACCTGTAAGATGGGCAGTAAAGAGGCCATCCCCCTGCAAAATTATTCTTTACCTTTAGTGCAACCCAACTTCATATTAGTGCAAATGCACCTAAAATTGTTAAACTTGGTAATGCAGAACCCACCCCAAAAACTGCACGCCTTGCAGAGCCTGCATATTTGATGTGGGAATCTATAGTGCTTGACATAGCAACAACACATGCTGCATCAACAACTAATACTTCTCCAGGTTGCAAATTTTTCTGTACAACTGGATGATATACCAAAGCCAAAGCATGTTATCATATACCATATCATTTGGAGGAGATCAAAAAAATCAAGAAATTGACACTGTTCATATGAATAACATGCTGCTATGAATCGATTAATAATACTAACTTTGCATAGTAGATATTCCCTTTCAAAAACTGAATATGCCAGAAAGCTGCACTAGAAGGCCTTAGCAATGGACATAAATACGGTAAATTTTTCACTTAGCTGTTACAATCTGGTTATATTTCATTGTCTTACATTAGGTGCTGCATCTCCTTGGTAATCTATCAAACTCATTTCACTTCATTTAAAGATAGACAACAATAGACTTAGAAGTTTGATTCCGAAAGGTTGTCGGCCCACTCGAACAAAAACAAGAAACTATAACTTATAGGAAGATTGTTTAATGCACTTTCCTCCGAAAACTGAACGAGAATTGGACTGCAACATGAAAGCACCCTTCTTTCCAGAAGATAGATAAACATCAAGTAATGCCAGAAATCAAGTTAATGGGAAAAACAGAGAAACATATCCTTCGGCATGCATCAATTATTATATTTTATTGTATATTCTCATGTGTTGTACATATTGTCTATCTATGCTCTAGAAGTTTCTCTGTATGTTCACTAGAAACTTCCTTCCCGTAAAAGCTTACTGGTACATCTTTTTTCTCCTAGAAGCTTCCTTCCTCTAAAAGCTTCCTTCTATATACTATATCCATTGTACTCTATGTTGAAAATTATAGCTCACAGGAACTTCTGCACAGGTTCAGTGTGAACTTGCAAAAAATAGTTTGAGATATTCTCGGTAATGTTGCACAAAGCGGGGACAAAGCAGGTGCCTTTTTTGGAAGCGAAGAGTCAGAAGCATCTTCCAAAAATCCTCGGAAGTAAAGCATCCCAAAAGCGTTTATTTTATATAATATATATATCATTGCATTTATATTCAAAAAAACATCCAGAATGCCAAATTAGTTGCAGAATATATCAAAGCATGCATACTTGTACATAAATCAAGATAGAAATGGCATCCATAGTACATTAACGATTAATTATTCGAGCATCAACCATGTAGAATCTACATTCTTCTCCTCTTGTCTAGCCTTTGCCTCTACCTCGATTCTTTAGGGACATTAGTCAGCATCAATGTTTTAAAAACTCAGACTCGGACTTGGAACTGGCCGAAGGTCAACTCCAACTCAAACTCTGACTTGGTATCAATTTGGACTAGTTGATTCCAATGACTCGGTCTTTGTAAAAAGTACATTAAATATTTAATTTTTAAT
The DNA here is from genome assembly GCA_031772625.1 of Pinus tabuliformis. NCBI lineage: Eukaryota > Viridiplantae > Streptophyta > Pinopsida > Pinales > Pinaceae > Pinus > Pinus tabuliformis. Next base: position 492,853,991 of record CM062811.1, read on the forward strand.
GAAAAACATATTTTTAAAATTTTTCATTCATGTTTCCAAACTCAAAGCATTAGAATAATAGAGAGAAGACAACATATGATCAAAGTATGCTCATGAATATATCTATTATATCAAAATGGCACCCAGTGCACTGTCCAATACATGTAATATATAGAGATCAGAACAAAAACACATAACCAAGGAGGCTCTAAATGGCCTCTACAACAAAACAATACAACTACAGGACTACAAGTCACTAATACAAAATACTATGTAATGATTACCACTGCTAGACAACGCAACATCATCTGGCCCGGACCTGAATTGGAGTCAAATAGGGAAACCCATGGCTCCTCCTCTTCATCAAGATCTCCAACTGCAATTGTAAAAGTAGTAGCACTAGCACTAGTTGCACGCTGAGATAAACAAGCTATGCATCTACGTCGTGGCTCAGTAGAGGAAGTGCCTACAGCTGGAGGACTTGGGGCTGGTACTAGTGGATCTGCATCTAACTGATTAGTCCCTAATGCATCCAACTCCATATCAACATCAACATCAATATCCTCGTCAGGGTCAAACTCTGTTGGTTGAGTCTCCACTACCCAATCTGAGGTTGGATCAATATCTTCCAACACGGTGGAATTTGTATCAAGTCCTATGTTCAACAATTGGTTGCATCTTAGTTGGAGGTTGTATTGGACGAAGACTAGATCATTTAATTGGTTTTGTTCTAAATGAATTCTCTTCTTCATGTGAATCCTCTCAAAGACAGACCAATTGCGCTCACACCTAGAAGCACTGCAAGTTTGACTCAAAATTCAGATTGCAAATTTCTGCAATTGAGGACATTGGCTACCAAAAGCTTCCCACCAGTGTGCTACAAAAAACATAGTTGTGTAATGAGTTAGTTCAACAAATTATATCCAACTTTCAAATTAAAAACAAATTAACAAAATAAGAATTTAAATATTGAAATTGTTTACTTGGCTCATCTCCTTCCCTTTCAATTATTGCTAGGTTTTTGCCAAAGGTACCCGTGGCTCTACTGAAACAAGTGATATGTCGATGTATCTCCAACTGCTCACTCTCATCAAGGACCATGCGCTCAAGGCACTCATACAATCCATCTTTCACTTCCCCAGTCAAATCTTCTCCTAGCTGAGCTTTATAATGATACCTTGGGTTCAGGAAATACCCAGCTACATGTATAGGGCGATGGAGTTGATTGTTCCATCTTTGATCAATGATCTCCCAAATAGGCCCATACTTAGCCACTCTATCCTTGTATGTTGCCTTTATTTTCTCCTTTGCCTGATCCATAGCCTCATAAATGAAACCCATAACCAATCTTTCCCCATCCACCGACGGCAACACCTTAACTTGTCGCTAAGCTATTCTCACAATCTCTGTTGCCTTTTTCCAAAATGTGTCATCATTAACTTTCTTTCTTATATCTTTGCCATCCTGTTTGCGGGCCCATTGACATCCATTCCATTCATCACTGGAAAACATCTTCTGCAAGTTTTTATGTTGGAAAAGCATAGATTGCAATGTCATAAAGTGAGTTGCAAATCCAGCGATGGCAGGCCTAACAAGATCTTTGCCCTTGTGTTTTTTCTCATCAAGCTCAAAATCCATGAGTGATTGTAGATATACTTTGTTATGCTTTTGGCATGCTCTACAATGTTCTTGATCCAATCTATTTTACCAATATCCTCAAGCATGAGGTCTATGCAATGTGCAACACATGGGGTCCAAAAGATGGTTTTGTGTTTTTCCTCTAACATTTTACCAGCAAGAACATAGTTAGAAGCATTATCTGTGATGATTTGAACAACATTAGCCACCCCCACCTCTTCAACAACCTCATCCAAAAGTTGAAACAACAAGTGAACATCTTTCATCTTATCATATGCATCAACTGATTTTATAAACATGGTCACCTATGGGAAAAATATAAGAAAATTTATGATGGTACGATTCTTTTGGTCAGTCCATCCACCTGACATGACGGTACATCCTATTTTCACCCATGAGCTTTTGAAATCTTTCAAATATTCCTCAATAGACATAACCTCTTTATGCAAAAGAGATCTCCTTAATTCATGCATACTAGGGCCTTTGAAGCCCTTACCAGCAACAATGATGGCATCAAACATAGGTTCATAATACAGTGAAAAAGTAGCATTAAAGGGGATATTAGTATCATACCACCATCTAGCTATGTAATCAGAGGCAGTTTCTCTCAATTCCTTCTTCCAATGGTCATCTAAATTAGGTTGGATTTGACTTCGATTAGCTTGAAAACCATGTGCACTATCAGAGGGAGAGGAGGGTGAGAAATAACTTTTGAGACTACCCTTCTTTTTACCCTTACCCTTTTCTTAAATAGACTCCAAAGAGGGAGGAGCAAAGTGAAATGGGTTGGATGCATCAGTACAAGGGATAGATAAAGAGCCCTTATAATCAAAATTGGGGTTGGCTACCATCATTTGTTTTAGACTTCTCTTCCTCCTTATTTCAACCTCTATTGCTTTTTGCCTAGCTTTGTCTTCCTCAAAGTTCTCAAATTTTTTTAGCAACTCCTTTCTAATTTCCAATTTTCTCTAGTGGTGTTGCACATAGGACAATTTGGCCTCTAATACCAGCCAAGTGTTGTTTCAACCTGTGAATGCCCCCTCCGCCTCCCTTTATTTTTTTATGACAAAATTTGTAATACATTTGATTGTCAATCATCTCAGCATATGCCCAAGCAGCATCTTTCACTCTAGAAGCCATTTTCTAGAAATTGGAATTGGAAATGAAAGGGCAAAAGTCTAAAAATGAAAAGAAAAAAAAAACAACTCTTTATTTTTTCTAGAAAATTTACTCATTTCAATTTCTGGTCGGTTTATATCAGGCTCGTCCGGTCCGTTACCGAGCTGGCCGAGTCGGTGACCAACTCGGTCGGTTCGGTGACGGAACGGATGTCGAACCTATTAATTCGCTGAGTCGGTCTGCGCTGTTGAGAAATCTAGGGCATCAAGATTAGGTGATTTCTCTATTAATGATAACTGCTTGTGAATGCTTTTTACTTCAATAGATTAGGATCTTGTGTTTAGTTAGATTATTATAATGTTCTTCTTCATCAAACAGCTACCAAAGCATAAACAATAAAGAGACAAGAGACACAAAATGTAGGCTATCAGCGAGGGCAAAAACCTCTCCCACTTGAGAGGAAAACCCAAATGAATTCTTCTTCTTATAGAGACTTCAAGACCCTTGACCTATTTGCCTCTCGAAAACCAAGTCACAAACCTTCCTTGATGAGATCCTTCTTGAATCAAACTTATTGCTCTTTCCTCCTTTGGTCAACGCAAGTCAAACTATCTGCACTTCTGAAATTTCAAAATTTCGGTCTCTTTCCATATCTGCAGTTCATACTTCTGCAATCTCACATGTGGTAGGAGTAGGAACAAGTTTGGAGGTGTTTCCCTTCTTCGCTATCTTTGGAGACTCTTCTAAGTGAACTCGGCTAGCAATAGAGTTGATTTGGAGATCCTTTAATTGCTTTCTTTTGGACTGTTATAACACCATTGCAAAAACCCTAGTTTTCCTATCACACGTGTGAAGATCCTAGCCCAAAATAGTGCCAAGTGATCCTCGCACTTCCTATTGCAGACTTCACCTTGACCGAAATTCTTACTTTTGAAATGAGGTCGAGCTGCCTATTTATAGTGCTTTCCCATGAAAATAAGTCAACATGAGTTGTATGTGAGCCGACACGTCCTTTGATGTAGATCCTTTAATCCATCTTGAAGCTGACTTGATGGCGGTGTTTGAGCTTGGTCTTTAGGGGCCTTTTTATTCTTTTAATGACTCATACAAATTTGTAACATGCCCAAGAAGGGTCCTTCATACATGACATTGACTCAATTTGACTTTATGACCAATCCTAAGGGCTCACAATGGGAGTCTTACCTAACAACAAAATTCCTTGCTCATGAAACCCATGAGACAAGCATTACAATAATAATTTTATTTTTCTTCTTTACATCAATTACATAAAATCACAATTACACGTCATTATGAAGACCGAACCTAGTTACATTTCTCAACACGGACAAGGGTATGGCTCGGTCAACTAGGCCAAGTCCAAGTCAGACTGGCCTGGTTTAAAAACACTGGTCAGCATTGCCCAATTGTAATCAAACTGCCTAATCCAAGCCTTAAAATATGGTATAAAAAGCTTAACATGCCAGATCAATGATTTGACTAGAGTGAAGGGTACATTTTTGCTAAGGCCATGACAAAGGAGTTCAACAATAAACACCACCAACACTAGGGTACATATAGAGCTTGGTGCTCTTGATTAAATGTCAATCTCATACCCTCATATGTGATATAATCTAATGAAATGCCACATCCCATTGATCCTGAAAACTATTACGTCTGCTAAATCTTGAATGGAATATGAAATTATATTTTCTCCATATGAAGTTCGATGAGGTTAGAACCACTCCCAAACATCCCGACTCATTTCATGGTAATGTTAAAGATCGCTTTTACTTTAAGAATTTAACATTACCATGAAACCCTGAAAACTATTAAGTCTGGTTAATTTTGAATGAGATATGAAATTATATTTTCTCCATATGAATTTTGATGAGGTTGGAACCACTCTCAAACATCCTAAGTCATTTCATGGTAATATTAAAAATCATTTTTACTTTAAAAATTTAACATTACCATTAGGGAGCATCTAGGGAGCACCTTGAGAGTGTTCGAGAAGCACAATTCTTCACACAGTGGTTCCAAAATTCCAAAAACTGTGCAAATCCAACGCAAAGCGCGGTTTCAAGGTCTGGTGCATTGTGTGTGTGTGTGTTGTGCGGGGGGGAGTTCTTGTAACACTGATTTTCGAAAAGTAATTCTATTTTGTAATTCACTTTAGTAAAAAAGTGAAAGCCTTATATTTAGCAATTGATTTGAAAAGTTTATCTCATACATGAATTAGACTGAGAGTAATCTCAAACATAGATTCTCAGCTAAAAGTATAAAGACAATCCAAAGAAGAGGCTTTTAACATAGTTGAATAGTGAAGCAGGTTGTGCAATAGAGAGAGAGAAAGAGTGCAAGCAGCTACAGAAGAGACGTTTCCAAGCAATGTGCAAACCCATACAGCCATACAACAAATTGTACTTTCTCAACAAGTCATTTCGCTCAGTTCAAGGTGAATTCGATAACAATGCAGTAATGTTTTTTGGCTGGTAGCTTATGGAAGTTTCCTTGTAAGTTTTCCGAATGAATGGAAAGTTGATTTGAAAGAGTAATTAATTATGTATGTGTGAAATTGATTTTATGCTTCCACTTATTTAATTTCTAGTTATTATGTGATTGATGCTATGATTTGAATTTAATTTCAGCACTAATTAAATTTAATAATTTATTATTTAAATTCAACTTTGTACCAAGTCTCAAAAAGAATTTGCATTCAATTTCGATTATGGGAGATAAGGGCTTTATAAGTTTGTAGTGAAGTTCAAAAACTAGCATGCCCTCACAAACCGAAGGAATCGAGCCTATAGATATATCTTAGGTAATATGGGTTAGAGAAGGTAATTTGTACAAGCTCCAGGGTGAACATGTTCAAACCTTGGTTCATAACATTGACAACTTCTATGAGTTGTGGCACAAGAGGATGGGGCACCTACATCACAGGGTGTTGCCTATTCTAAGGGAGTTAGCCACAAATCTCCCAGAGTTCAGTATTGGGCAATATGGTGCATGCACACAATGCATGCTTGGGAAGTATGCCAAGGATGCTTTCCCAAGCAGCAAGCATAGTTCTAAGGAGATTCTAGACCAGTGTTGCACGAAGCGCCCCCCCCCCCACGGTTCCAAGCCCCGAAGCGCGTCCCGTACAGAAGCGCCTAGGAAGCTTGGCCGGAAGCGCCGCTTCGGCTTTTTTAGCTGCTTCCTGGAAATTTGGAAGCGTTGTACGGAAGCGCCGCTTCCGAAGCGCCAAAGCGCGCTTCGGGTGTCAAAAGCGTGGCGCTTCGGAGGAGGAAGCATACGCTTCCCGTACGCTTCCGGAAAAGCGTTTAGAAAATCGTTTTTTTTTCAATTTTTTTTTAAATTTTAGGTGAGTTTGCTTGTTGGGGGTGGGTCCACCTTGGGTTAGGGTGACGAATGAAGGCAAAAAAAAATATAAATATAGCAGATGCTCCCTCATGGTAATGTTAAATTCTTAAAGTAAAAGTGATATTCTCCTTTATTTTTCATTTTCATCCTTTTACTTAAATTTTTAACATTACCATGAAATGACTCAGGATGTTTGAGAGTGGTTCCAGCCTCATTGGACTTCATATGGAGAAAATAGAATTTCATATCCTATTCAAAATTCAGCAGACTTAACAGTTTTCAGGAATTCAGGATCAATGGGATTGTGGCATTTCATTAGATTATATCAAGTATGAAGGTATGCAATTAACATTTAATCAAGAGCACCAAGCCCTATATGTACCCTAGTGTTGGTGGTGTTAATTGTTGAACTCTTTTGTCACGCGGCACGCCCTTAGCAAATAATTACCTTTCAATCAAGTCAAAATCATCGATCTAACATGTTAAGCTTTTTCTACCATATTTTAAGTCTTGAATTAGGTAGTTTGATCAAAATTGGGCAATGTTGACTAATATCCCTAGACAATCGAGGTAGAGGCAAAGGCTAGACAAGAGGAGAAGAATCTAGATTCTAGATCATTAATGTACAATGGATGTTATATCTATCTTGATTTATGCAAAAATATGCATGTTTTCATGTCTTCTACAATTAATTTGGTATTTGGGATGTTTGTTTTGAGTATAAATGCAAAAAAATATAAAAAAAAGTATATATATAGCAGACGCTTCCGCGGACGCTTTGCTTCCTAGATTTTTGGAAAATGACGCTTCGGCGTCCCCGCTTCCAAAAAACGCTTCCGCTTCGTGCAACATTGTTCTAGACCTAGTGACAAAGGATGAGGAGCAAGAAGCTCTAAAGGTCAAACCTAGATCACTAATGATTGCCAAAGTAGTACAATGGATTTCACATGGAGAAGGAGAGGCAATAGCCCCTAGCACTTCTATTAGGAAACCTCAATGGTTCACTTTGTCATTAAGGGATGTTCAAGAACATGTTGATACTCCTAGGAGAAGGAAGCTACGAAGGCTAAGCCTAGATCACCAATTATTGCTAGAGTTGTACAGTAACCTTTAGGTGGAGAAGGGATGGTGGTAACCCCTTGCACTTCTCTTAGAAGACCTCGATGGTTCACTCAGTCATTAACGGATGCTCAAGAGCATGTTGAGAATCCTAGAACCACATTCAAAGAGAACGAGCCTCCAAAGGACTTTCTAGACTATATGGCATTCATAAGCAACTTTTTAGATTCTAGGCCTTCCAACTTTCAACAGGTATGGCCGAATGCCATGGTCAAAGAGTACACATTCATCATGAAGAATGATGTTTGGGACAAAGTACCAAGATCAAAGGGGAAATTAGTTGTGAGTTCCAATATGTTCTACAAGATCAGGCATGCAAAAGATGGTGGCATTGAGATGTTCAAAGCAAGATTTGTGGCAAGAGGGTTCTCCCAAAGAGAGGGAGTTGCCTACAAGGACACGTTTGCTCCAACCGTCAAAGTAAACTAAAGTAGTTATGTCCTATGTTTCATTTATGGGATGGAGGATACATCCGACAGATGTAAAGACAACTTTCCTTAATGGAACCCTTGAGGAAGAAGTGTATGTAGAACACCCTCAAGAATTTGAAGTGGGAAGGAGTCCCATCTTTGTTTCATAATAAAAACCTTGAGTCAATTCATGGTGAGGCCCAAGCAATGGCATTGGAATCTTGGATAGCAACAAAATGTGTGCTTAAGTATTTGAAGGGCACAATGGAGTATCATTTGAGAAAATTGGATATGGTGAAGTGACGTTGCAAGTTTATTCAGACTCAAATTGGGCAAGCAATGCAAAAGATAGGAAGAGCACCTTAGGGTGTTGCTTTACCTTAGGATCGACAATGGCATCCTAGTTCAACAAGAAGCAGAATTCCATGGCGCTTAGCTCAGCAAAGAGTGGAGATCACTTCATACGAGATAAGATTCAGATGGGAGCGGTGAATCTCTCAATATAATCCCACAAATCAGCAAGTAATTAATATTCTAACCAAACCCTTCACAAAAGGGAAGTTTGAGGCATTCAAAGACAAACTTGGATTAGTGTAGAATCCCTTCCCGCCTAAGAGGGAGTGTTGATAATTATAGATCGAACAAGAAATTTTTCATATGCTAGTTTGAAATATTTTCGACAAGTGATCCTCGTTTCAAAAAATAATTCTATTTTGGAATTAAATTTAGTCAAAAAGCAAGGTTGCACGAAACGGGGAAACGGGTACGAGTTTCCGAAATGGGAAGCGATACGAAACGCGACCTCCCCAAATTTTGGAAACAGGGAAACGCATATATATATATATATATATATATATTAGGACATTTAAGAAATATGTGCACTCATAAAGCATATATGATACATTCTAATTTATTACATTATGATAAAATTGTCAATTGTCAATGCATAAACTATAAGTATCTAAATTTACATCACATTTACTCATGAATAATCACATAATGAAAATAGAAATATCCAAAATCAGCCACGAGAAATTTCTAATTTTTTGTCTCGTGCTTGATTGGGAGTCTCCTCCTACATAGTCGAATGACCTTAGTGCTCTTGATTAAATACAAGTTTCATACCCTAGTACCCTACAATCTCTTGATTATTGGGAGTCTCCCCTGCATAGAGGGCTTTGTTCTCTCGATTAAATACAAGTTCCATACCCTAGTACATGATAAAATCCAATGGAAACATTGCAATCCCCCAATCCTAAAATCCTGAAAAACAGATAAGTCTGCTGGATTTTGAGTGAGATCTAAAATTCTACTTTCTGCATATGAAATCCAATGAGGGCGAAACCACTCTCAAACATCCTGAGTCATTTCATGGTAATGTTAAAAATTTAAGTAAAATGATGAAAATGAAAAATAAAGGAGAATATCACTTTTACTTTAAGAATTTAACATTACCATGAACTGCATATCAACACTAGGGCAAAAGTTCACTTTTATAACTTTAGACAGGCATCTGGAAGCAACTAGAAGTCACTAGGCTAACGTAAAAGTAGATTAGAAAATAAATAATAATAAAAATAAATAAAAAAACACAAGTAAATGCTGAAACGTGGGTCATATGGCCCTGAAACGCGTTTCAGGCCGTACTGGCCACGTTTCAATTTCGTGAAACATGGCAGTACGGCCTGAAACACGTTTCAGGGCCGTACCAAACGCGTTTCAGCGTTTCGTACTCGTTTCCGTACGGAAACGCCCTCCTACCCCACGTTTCCTGCAACATAGTCAAAAAGTGAAAGTCTTGTATTTAGCAGTTGAATCTAAAAAGTGTATCTCATCCATGACTTAGACTAGGAGTAATCTCAAAAAATATTTCCAGCTAAAAGTATAAAGACAAGTTGCCCACGAGGCATAGAATAGACAGTGGTGGGGTGTATTGTTAAGGCACTTTATGATATGAATGTCACTAGTTCGAAACTCCATGGGCAAAAATCCAACCATGTTAAGGGTTGGGGTGGCCTAGTCCGAGTGCGGTCCCCGAGTGATTTTGATGGCTTAGATGCCCCTAGGTCACAATTTCCCAAGCCAAAGGTTAAGCATGTAGTCAACTCAGGACTCACACAACTTAGCAAACAAAAAAAATTATAAAGACAAGTCAAAGTAGAGCCTTTTAACACAATTGCAATAGTTGAGCGGATTGTGAGAGAGAGAGAGAGCACAAGCAGATAGGAAAGAGACATTTCTGAGCAACGTGCGATCCCATATAAGTATCCATATGGCGCACTTTTTTGTGGGCAGCTTGTAGAGGTTTCCTTGTAAGATTTTCGAAGGAATAAAAAACTTATTTGAATGAGTAATCACATGTGTATTGTGAAATTGATTTTATGCTTCCGATATTTAATTTATGAATATCGTGTGATTAATGCTATGGTTTAAATTTAATTTCAACATTAGATAAATTCTTAAATTTATTAGAAATCATAGGGGCGTTTGTCACATAGGTTTGGAAATTTTCACAATCTATATATACAAAAACAAAGCCCAAGGGAATAGCTCAATTGTTTGTTGCCAATGTTGTTAGGTATTTGGCTAGTTTCATGCCAGTAGGTGCTTGCTTCAAATCCCTTAGTTGAAGCACACTAATCTATGCCAACGGGTTCATTAGGGATGTCATCCATGAATGTGAGGAAACAACACTTGAATTTATCCATGAAGTAACAAATCCCAAGGTGTTGGCTCAGCCAGTTGTCACTAACGTTGCTAGGCAATTGGCTAGTTCCGTGTCAGCAAGTGCCTAATTCAAATCCCCTTGGGTAAGGTGCACTAGTCTATGTCAATGGACTTAGTATTAAAAAATCAATAAGGCAAAAAGATTTTCTTTATGTCGATAGTTACTTGTGATATTCTTATGTTCTTATTAACTTTCTTGTGTTCTTCTTTTATCTTAGTTCATCAAGCAATTACCAAAACCATAACACGAAGATCAAAGACACCAAATGTAGGCGAACAGCCAGGCAAAACCCCCATCTAGGGGAAAACCCAGCCAACAACTCTTCATTCAATAGTTTCACAAGATGATCCAAGATTCCTTGACCTACACACAGACTTCCTCCAATCACCATGTCAGCTCTTCCTTTCTTCTAGATGATAACCTTCCAGCAACAACTTCAACATAGATGCAACAGCAGATCTTCGACCTTGATGCAATAGTACTTCGATCTTGAAGCAGTAGCACTTTGATCTAGAAGCAGTAACAGAACTTCGACCTAGAGACAACAGAAATTTCAACCTTGATGCAGTAGCAAAAACTCAACCTTGATGCAGCACTTCGACCTTCCAGTAGTAGCCCAGTAAATTCACACGTGTGAGAGAGAGATGACCCAGAAACTTCAATTTTCTTCTCCAATAAATCTCCTTATACTTCTTCTGCAATTTCGTATTATTCTGCTTCCCTTTATTGAATATCGAACTTATGTGAGTGATTCTCCAAATGAATCGAACTACACTTATTAATAGCCTCTTCTGTGGGTCGAATTACCCTAATGTAGGCCGACTTGATGTGGAGGTGACAAATGACTTATTTGACTCAATAAAAACCTTTTTACATGATTCAAAAGCCCAAGAAGTGTCTCATAAAAAGAACAATGACTCTAATGACTCAATATAAAACCTAGAAGTCCTCAATGGGAACTTTGACCTAGAAAATGATGACCCAAGCATGAAACCCATGCTTTAATAAGTTATAATGATAATAATAAAAAATTATTTTTCTTTCTTTTGATAAATACATTTCATTACGACTCAAATACAATTATGAAGACCGAACCTAGTTACATTCTTCAACACTCCCTCTTAACTAGGGAGGTATTCATAATTACACATATATATACAAGTACATGGAAGATCTCAAAATACATGAACCACGAAGAGTTTCGGCACACACGGTGCCATGGACTAGATTCCTGACTAGGGCAATCTATCCGGGTGTGACTAAGATGGACTAAAGCTTTCAGCCTCTCTAGGTACCATCAGGCTTACTTGCTAACCATCAACCCAAGGAACTAGGTGTGTAATGCAAAGTCAAAGCTCTATGACCAACGTCACCCTCCCTATTTCGAGAACTAGACATCAATACCCAAGCCGACCAGATGTCCTCCTAGGCACTATGTATTACACACAATGCCTCAACACTCCCGATTATTCAAATCGGTAACATCAAATCTCTCCCGATCAAACAGATCGATAACATCAAGCATGCTTTCAAAACTTCGAGAGATTTACCTGAACAATCACAACTGCAATCGGTGACAAACTTTCAAATACATAAGTAAACACAAACCTTCAGGGTCTTTGGACATCTTGATGTTGCCTTGATTGTCTCAATTTATTACAGTAGGACTTAGAGACTTCCCAAACGAATCTTGACAGAAGTTTCCTCAACCATACAACTTCCTTTCCTACTTCACATGCAGCAACATATTCTACAACTGAATCCCTCTTTCCTTCTTTCAGCAACACCTTAATATACATTCTCCAATTTCTTCTTCAAGGTATCCATCATGACTATAATATGCCCTCCCTCTCAACTTGGGAGATATACCCTTTCTTTTATCTAGGCTCCCTCTTAAGGAGATCAACTACTTTCTATGACATCGGAGAATCTTTCATGGCTTCAATCCTTCTTATCAGAGTCATCTTGATTCATATGACTTCCTTCATCATGCTTATCAATCAAATCAACTTTACTTACGAATATCTTCAACATCTTGAAGATTATGTACCTGCACAACTTAAACAACAAGTACAACCAAATACATATATAGAAGCATGAATTTAACTATATCAGAATCATAGAAGCATTAGACTTTAGACATCAAATACCTAAACTTAGTTAGGTTCATAATCAGCAAGAGACACATACTTTTAAACTTCAACTTCTTGCTCGGGTTTGGTTATAACCCCTAGATTACATCAGTGACTCAATCAAGATATCAGTCTCATTATATCTAGGGCCTCATTATTACTTTTAGAGATATGACAAACTCTACTATGATATATTGCAAACCCTAAAAGCAACTCAAATAAGTATAGTTCTACAATGCATCTAACGATTTTCAGAATTTATATATTAGACTTCTACTAGGATTTAATGCAAATCTTAGATTCCAGTTTGAGACACTAAGCCTTAGATATCAAAAATCAAAACCAATCATAACACAATCTATGGTTTCAACTTTCAACAATATGACCAACTTTTTGTAAACACTTGACTTTATGATTACATTTTGAAACAATACCACCATATCCTAGAATATCAAACTAATACTAGGACTTTGTTACAAACCCTAGAATTTACACATTATGAGCATCAACAATTAGGTTACCGCATATACATATCTAGGATTTCATAATCATGAACAAGCATATCAATATTCATTAGGTACACCCAAGACACAAATAGCAATACATTTAAAGTCAGAGATATAACAATCTTGATTGGGCTAGGGTTTTGATCAGGGGGACAAACATACACCTAGGGTTTCATTCCTAGGAGCTTACTCTAGATATTATAGGGGCTTTGCTCATAAACCCTAATTTACCAAAGCCTCAAGGTCTAGCAATTCAATACATAGTCATTACCATCCAATCCTAAAGGACTAAGGTTTCCATAACAATACTAAAACTCCAAACATGACATTACCATCAAATCCCCAAACATCAAAAGAATAGTGTTTTCTAGATTTCATCAGTAACCCTAAGTAGACTAGGGTTTTTCACATTGACATACCCTTACGTTAAGGTTTTACAAAGAACCTTTTAGGGTTCCACAAACATGATGATTTTAATGAGGGTAGATTTAATCTAATGATTAATCACCCAAATAAGAATCTTTATGTTTCAGAGGCCCTAGACATAACACTTGTTAGTAATGTAAAGCAGATTTATTAGAATGAATGAATATACCTTTATCACGAAGAGAAAAAAGCTTATGGTCTAAGACATACCTTTAAGTTGTTTTCTAGACAAACCTTATAGGACATCAATTCCAATAGAACTTCTATCATGCTTTGTCTTTATGAGGTCTTCTCCATAGCCCTTGAGCATTTAGCAAACCTTTCCTAAGAAAAATATGAAAAGAAATGTTATTAGCATCTAGTACAAACTCATCTAGATAAGAGAAGGAAACCAAATATAAAAGGATAATACAAGGAATAAGATACTTATCTTTGAAAAATGGTGAGGGTTCCCTCTCAATCCAATCTCGAGGGATACCTATAACTTTATCAAAACAATTCAAAAATATTTTTCCAAAGCATGTTAAACCTACAAGTACTAGAAATCAAAGCATAAAGGAAAATAATTCAAAACTTTAGAGTAGAGGACTTAGTAGTGTAAGTCCTTTATTTCCAATTCTTCGGTCTTGTTCTTCTTTGGAGATCCTTCTTCGGCAACATTTGCTTGATCCCTGTTTCTCTTTTTATTCCTAGGATTATATGGACAATTGCTTCTATAGTGACCAATCTTGTGACAATTGTAGCATTCAATCTTAGATAGGTCTATCTTCTTTCTTAGCCCTTTGGACTTCTTGAAGGTTCCTTTATTCTTGTGATGTGCAGAATAGGCATTTGAAATTTTCTCCTCTTCATTCTCTTTGTTGCTTACTAATGAAATTCTAACTTCTTCTTGACTACATGCATTCCATAATTGTTAGAATGTAGGAGTGTCCTTCCAACTGTTGATCCCTGATGCAAAGGCACTCCAAGATGTTGGTAATTCTAGAAGTGCAGTGATTAGGTACTATCTCATCTATTGCCTAGAGTTCATCTCTGATTCTAGCTATTCTTACAAAGAAGGATGCCACAATGTCATCTTTTGTCATCTTCATTGTCCTTAGTTCATTCTTAAGACTTGCAATTTGACCAAGATTCTTGATTGTGAACAATTTGGATAAGGCCTCATACATCTCTTGAGCGGAATCTATGTTGGATATATATGGGATGAGGTTATCCTTTATTCCATCCACCATTAGGGTCATGGCCAATATCTTTGTTTCTCTAAACTTTGCCTTTTCTGCATCACTTGATTCATTTGTGGGCTTCTTTACTTTTCCTTTGACTAGATCCAAGACTTTATTCTTCTCGAGGATGAGATCTATCCTCTTTTTCCATGCCCTGTAATTGGATGCTCCTTCTAATTTGTTTTCTCCCTTCAATGAGTTAGACATGGTTCTTGAAGATAGTAGGCTTGTCTCCTTATATGATCTTGATGACCCTTATTCAACTTCTTAAAACTTCTTATTCTCTTTTCAATAGATCTTTAGGCTGCCTTTTTCCTTCTTCTTCACCTTAGCTCTGATACCATGTTGGAAAATCAGAAAGGCAGAAAGATTTTCTTTATGTTGATAATTACTTGTGATATTCTTATGTTCTTATTAACTTTCTTGTGTTCTTCTTTTATCTTAGTTCATCAAGCAATTACCAAAACCATAACACGAAGATCAAAGACACCAGATGTAGGCAGACAACCAGGGCAAAACCCTTATCTAGGGAAAAACCCAGTGAAAAAATCTTCTTTCAATAGTTTCACAAGATGATCCAAGACTCCTTGACCTAGACACAGACTTCCTCCAATCACCAAGTCAACCATTCCTTTCTTCTGCAGATGATAACCTTCCAACAACAACTTCGACCTAGATGCAACAACAAATCTTCGACCTAGATGCAACCGCAGATCTTCGACCTAGATGCAATAGCAGATCTTCGACCTAGATGCAACAACAGATCTTCGAACTTGATGCAATAGCAGAAACTCAACCTTGATGCAGCACTTTGACCTTCCAGTAGTAGCCCGGAAAATTCACACGTGTGAGAGAGAGATGACCCAGAAACTTTGATTTTCTTCTCCAGTAAATCTCCTTCTACTTCTACAATTTTGTATTCTTCTGCTTCCCTTTCTTGAATATCAAACTTGTGTTAGTGATTCTCCAAATGAATTGAACTACACTTTTTAATAGCCTCTTCTATGGGTAAAATTACGCTAATGTAGGCCTACTTGATCGAGTGAGGGCCGACTTGGTGTGGAGGTGACAAATGACTTATTTGACTCAATAAAAATTATTTTTACATGATTCAAAAGCCCAAGAAGGGTCTCATAAAAAGGACAATGACTTTAATGACTCAATATAAAACCTAGAAGTCCTCAATGGGGAATTTGACCTAGAAAATGATAACCTGGGCATGAAACCCATGCTTTAATAGGTCATAATGATAATAATAAAAAATTATTTTCCTTTCTTTTGATAAATACATTTCATTATGACTCAAATACATTATGAAGACCAAACCTAGTTGCATTCTTCAACACTTAGTAGGAAGGCCTTTCACTAATGTGAGGAAGCATCCCTTGGGTTTCTCCATGAGATTTTGTTTGGAAATATACATATCCACATGCGCACACACACACACACAAACAAATGAATAAGATTTTCCTTGGACATATACATACGTACACACACACACACACACCTTTAGGCTTGTTACAACAAAATCTCGCACTTGTAGATATAAAGTCCAATAGCTCAAGTGAGAGACTCGTTGCACCTCAAAGGGGGGCATTATCACCTTACCAACCCCCTTCTCACATCTATATAGCTCTCCTCTGAATCAAGGGGTGTTCTCTTTATAGATCCTAGATATCTAATGGCCCTGTCACACCAAGCCAAAAATCTCTCCAAATCTCTACTTCACACTCCACCAATTGAATGATCTAATCAATTAAAGGTTAGGTGGAAGATAGGATTACTAGGTTTCTTAGAGTAATCAGTGTTAAGAGTTCAAAAGGAATGTCCACAAACATCATAACTACAAGATTTCTCAAGAGAGTGGAACCCTCGCAAAGTAATTCTATGATTTACAAAAAGGTATAAAGTGATGGAGAATGAAGAATCAACAACTTGTTTTATCAATGAATTTCTAGGCATATGGAATCAAACAAGGAGTAAGTCTATGGCTAAAGACTTGATTGGAGCGAATAAAGAGAGAGAATAATCTCTCCATCAAGACCCAAGCGATTTTCAATCAATTGGAGATTTAAAGTCAAGGAATGCTATGCTAAGTTTCCTTAACGGATGCTAGGTGACAAATTTTGTAAATGAGATTTTAAAGACATAAAAATTTCAATATATCAAGATGACAATTTCATAGACACCCTAATTCTACAATTGTACAAAATAGAAGAAGATACTCACCATAAAATAACGCAATTCACCTTCGCATCACTTCCTCAATCCAAGAGTAAATCCTTCCAAACAAAAATAACTCCCCCAAGATAATTCGCTCAACTTGAAATATCCATAGCCAATTTTTACAAAAGAAAAATTGTAGAAATTTTCAGATTACCGATGGTTTCTCCCCTAGAACACATTATTTTATTATTATAATAAATTAATAATTTATGAGCTAAAATCTCCTAAATTACCCTAAGGAGGGGCAAAAGGCCCTCTCTACAAATTAATTAATCTAAATAAAATAGGGCTTCTAATGCCACATGTACAAAAACTTGGGGCACAAATCCCTCACAAGTGACGCTTTGCTCAAATGAAGGGTTATTGGTGGAGCGTCCAACCTCTAAAGGCCCTTCAACATCATAAATTCTTCCATAAGCCTTCAAATCTACTGCCAAATTCTTCTAAGCATTCCTCCAATGTGGGTGCACAAGCCCCCAAGTGGCCTCCAAGGTGGGTGAAAGAACTCCATAATTTCCATACTCAACCCACCAAAGTGGACACTCAACAAAATCAACCATAATTACTCTTTAAACAAAAAATACTCCAAGTCCCTTTCATGTGCAAACAGGGAATTTCAAGACATGTATTGAGCCTTCAAAGCCCTCCAATGCTGGAACCATTCCTCTCCACTTTGTGCAGGGTTGCAAGTAGAAACTCAATCTCTTCCTTTAAATGTGGGATCATAAAACTGATATGGTCGCCAATTATCATTCCAAAATAACCAAAGAGTTTGCCCCTTTACTCATCAAGAGGTCCCCTACTCTGGAAAATCCTATAATGTGGGCATTCTCAATGTGTGAACTGTAAGGTTCCACATATATATCACAATGCAAAGGGGTCCCTTTCAAATACACTATATTAGAACCTACAACATTGGACCAAGCAATTGAGTTTATGAATCAAGTCCACCCTATGCCTAATTTGACCAAGTCAAAGTTGCATCTACAAATCAGCCCTTCAATACATCCTTAAATTAAAGTATCCAACATTTGTTAAACAAAGGTTGGCCCAAAACATTTTGTGCATTTGAAGTCTACCCATAACTTCAAAATTGTGTGCATATTTTCATATATATACCTACCCCGAACTCTCAATCTAAAATGAGACATTCGCAAGTACTCTGATTATCTGCTCTGTAATTTCCTCAGGAATTGGGCCTATACTGAAATCCACCTACATTTCTCGGCATATATTGTTGATTTGGGGTAGCATCGGATGTGCTCTAGCCATGAAAATTGGCGGAGAGGCTAAAGAACATGAGATCTCCAAGACCCAGAAACGGTTTGGGGAAATTCCACCCGGTTAGAGAGATATTTAAATAATTAAAATTTTTAATAGAGTTCCTAAGTCTAAACTTAGGAAAATTAAAATATAATAAAACTAGGTGAGAATGTTCTAAATGACATGGATCAAGCCAAATCTAATCTTAGCCATTGATTAGGGACTTAATCTCGGTCGTTGAAGACTCAACAGGAAAAGTATAAGAGGATGCTTGAGGGTCAGTTGGAGACACACCAAGAATGATCAACCAGTTCGATTTTCTGGAGCGGGGCTTGCTGAGAAAATTGGAACAAGTGATCTGTTGCAGCGAGGGGCAGTGAGTACATAGCAGAGAGGCAGAGATAGTACCGAGGGCCAGCGCAGTGACTGAGGAGGCTGCGCAGAGGCAGCGGGAGCCACGTAGAGCCAGCTAGAGACTGGCAGAGGCTAAGGGGCCTGCGTGGGTGACACAAAAGGCTAGAGAGCTAACGCAGAGAGGCAGAAGGATGACGCAGAGGGTTCTAGAGCTACGTTGAGGCTAGCAAGGTTGACACAGAGCCTTGGAGAAGCGCCAAAAGGATTTTCGTGGGGCAGACTTGCTAAATATCTGTCTCCGAGAAGAGGTATTACTGTCGTGTAAAAATCTCTGTTGGGTGAGCCAGTTCAGCACCCTAGTTGTACTCAAGATTCTAAATAATAAGAAAACCCTCAGAACTGTTGCATTGGTTTTCCCAAGTTGGGTTTTTCCGGGGACGATTGTCCAAAAATAACGATGTCCCTTGTGTGTTTGTCTAGTATTTTAGTGGTTGACCTGTATATGAGGTAAGGTTGTATTTGTGTTTATTTTCAATATTTATATGTATAAATAACTTGTTAATGGAATAAACAAGTAGGTGAAATAAACCAGATAATGCAGTAAGGATTTCTAACGGGTCAGACTTAGAAATTTCAACATATATTAAGTATAAAAGGCATCATAGGACTACTGTATACATTGAGGATCAATGGCTGCACTGTTCTGCTATACACTTCTTCATAGGACATTAAGGCTTGGCTAATACACATATCAGCTATCTCTACTTTTTGAAACTCGGTCACCCAATTGACCGAGATAAGGACTCCAAGGTGCACAGGAACAATGTTAAGGATGTCCCTATGTTCAAATCTGGCCTTTGGCAACCCTGCTTTAATAGAACACATTACTCTTGCTTGTAATTACCCCTGTATGTCTCTTCGTCGCACCACTATCAATTTTGACCTTGTCATATGCTTCGTCACACCACTGTCCACGTACCATCCATCCTCTTTGATAGTACTCTGCGAGAAATGAGAAATCATAGAAAAATCATCCTCTTTGTCTTCCAATCTTCTAGCGAGCTCATCCATCTCTGCTTTATTGGCAATAAGGGCAGCCTGCTTCCCTTTTCTTTTCTCATCATCTCCCTTCTTCTTCTTCTTCAGACATCTCGACGAAAAATGACCCATCTCGCCACAGTTGAAACACTTGACTTTACTCAAGTCCTTCTTTTGCTTACCAAGTGCCACATCATCATCTGAAGCTTTCTGCTTCCGCTGAAGATCCTCGTCTCGCAACTCTTCCTAAATGAAGTCATCCCACAGCTTATCCCAGTTTGGCAACTTCTCCCTGGCAATGATTCCTTTGATGAAGGGTTTCCATTCCTCGATGAACCCTTTCAAGGCAATCCTTACCATATCTCCATTTGAGGCAATCACACCAATGGCAACAAGCTCATCCTTGACTTGAGACAATCTCGTCAAATACGAAGTCATGCTTTCACCCTTTAACATCTTGGTGGACTTCAACTTATCCTCCAATACCAATACCCGGTTCTCGTTCTTATTGTGGAACAAATTCTGAAGAGACACCCACATCTCACGTGTGGTGTTCTTCTCGAACAAATGAGATATGAGGGCACCCCTCATACCATCAAGGATGATCAATCTCGCCCTCGCATCCAAATCTTCCCATATTTCCAGCTCCTTAGGGTCAGCTGGCTTCTTGATCTCTTTCTTGGCAAAATCCCAGATCCTGTTCACCTGCAATATCAACTTGATCCCTTCCTTCCATGGACTATAGTTGGACAATCCCTCCAACCTGTCCTCATATCGAATGCCTGTGTGAAAATTTTGTCACTGCAACAACTGATTTATTTTACCTACTTATTTTCCAATAAACCCTTCAGTAAACATTAAAATAAATTATGTTGCAGACATCACAACATAATACATAAACAAATACATGCACAAGAATCAAACACATCAACACAGATATTTTCAAACAATTGTCCCCGGAAAAACCCAATGCGGGAAAACTGGTGCAGCAGAGGAGGATTTTATTAATCAGTTATTCTTGAGTACAACTGGGTGCTAAACTGGCTTACCCAACAGAGATAAATTCTCCAACACCCTCCCCCAGACTCAGCGTTAGACTTGCTGGCCTCTGCGCAGCTCCCAGACCCTCTGTGTCAGCTCCTGCTTCTCTGCGTTAGCACTGGACCTCTCTACATCACCCACGCAGGCCCTCCAGTGATTGCGCAGTCCTACTAGCTCTGTGTCTGCCTCTCTAACCACTGCGTTGATCTTCTGTTGTTGTTCTTACCTCTCTGTTTTGTACCCGCTACCTCTTGCTGCAATCCAGACCGCTAGTTCGAATTTCTCAGCAAACCCCGCTCTAGAAATCAAACTAACTGGTCTCCCTCAATGTGTTCTCCAAGTGACACTCAAGCCTCTTCTTATACTTTCCCTGTTGGTCTTTCAATAGCCGAGATTACATCTCTAATCAACGGCTAAGATTAGATTTGGCTTTATCCATGTCTTTTGGAACCTTCTAACCTAGTTTTATATTAATACCAGTGTTCCACGAGGACGCGCATCCCACGCACCTGTGATGGGGGGGTGTCTGGGGAAACGTTTCCCCACGTCCCCCTTTTGGGGAGACACGGGGGGGAGGGGGGGGCGTTTCCCCAGTGTGGGGAGACGCGGGGGGGGACGTTTCCCCAGTGTGGCTAACGCGACTCCCCAAAAAGGGGACGTCTGGGCGTCCCCCATCAAAATGGGCTATGCGTCCCCCCTTAAATTTGCTTGTAAACAATGATTTATGACAGGGAAAACCTAGTATTTGACCATATTTCCCTACTAATGCTATGCAATTCATGGTAATGTTAAATTCTTTAAGTAAAAGTGACATTCTCCTTTATCTTTCATTTTCATCATTTTACTTAAATTTTTAACATTACCATGAAATGACTCAGGATGTTTGAGAGTGGTTCCGACCTCATTGGATTTCATCTAGAGAAAGTAGAATTTTATATCTCACTCAAAATCCAGCAGACTTAATAGTTTTTCAGGAATTCAGGATTCGATGGATTGCAATGTTTCCATTGCACTTTGTCATGTACAAGGGTATGGAATTAGTATTTAATCAAGAGCACCAAGCCCTCTGTGTATTTTAGAGTGACTTTTAGATTCATCACTCCACTATTTTTGAGTTTTAGCTATATCAATTCACTATTCCAGACTTTAGATTTCAGTATCTATTATAGTCTATTTTTCTTAGTACTAATTAGATTCTAGAATAATGAATGATGAATTTAAATTTTAAATCAATTTAGAATCTAGAATGACAAATTTAATTTTTAAATCAATGTAGATTCTAGAATGGTGAATAATGAATAATGAATATGGATTAGAGTATTTCATTATTGAATCTCGTGGTCTATGGATGAATCATGTATGTATTAGTAAGGATGATGAGTATGGATCAATGTATTTCATTATTTAATGCAAATATGTATGTACTATTGTATTTATGCTTATAGAATATGAATTTGATATATATATATATATATATATATATATATATATATATATATATCTTAAAAAGGAAAAAAATTATATACCCCGCCGTCCCCCCTTCCCCAATAAATTTCCCTTAAATTTGAAGGTACACCCACACGTCCCCTTTGTGCGTCTCCTCGCACCCGCGTCTCCCCGTCTCGGAGTCTTGGTGGAACATTGATTAATACCCATTAATATTTTATTTTTCCTAAGTTTAGACTTAGGAACTCTATTAAAAATATTAATTATTTTAATATCTCCCAAACCGGTTAGAATGTGCCCAAACCATTTCTAGGTCTTGGAGATCTCATGTGCTTTAGCCTCCCTATCAATTTTCATGGCTAGAGCACATCCAATGCTACCCCAAATCAACACTCCCCCTTAGCGAGGATTGTGCTCTAGTAATACTCCACACTGAGCATTACTCTGATTATACAGCATCGGTACCTATGCTAATGCTAGGCCTCCCCCCCAACATCCTCTACACTACTGCATCCTGTACTGTTGCCCATGGCTCTGTCACTGTCACTGCCACTGCCACTGCTGCATCCGTACGGCAGCTCCCTCTGCATCCGTGTTGTTGCTAGTCCTTTCTCCCAACACTGCAACTCCCTCTGCATCCGTGTTGTTGCCGGTCCTTCTTCCCAACATTGCTTCTGCACTGCAACCTCTTCTCATCATGCTGCGTCATGCTACTGCACTGCAACATCATACCCATTTCTGCTACTGAAGTGGATTCTTTATCATCCCCATCTTCTCCCTGAAATAATCAAACTTTGTTCTTCCAAGGGCCTTGGTGAGGATGTCTGCCACATGTTCTCCTGTAGGAGTGTAGCTCAATTGTACAGCGCCTCGTTGGACACTATCTCTGACAAAGTGACGTCGAATATCAATATGCTTTGACTGATTGTGAAATATTGGATTCTCAGAGAGCTTGATGCAACTCTGGTTATCACACATGATCCTGGTCACCTCCATCTTTCTTCTGAATAGGTTCACAAACAGTTTTCTAAGCCATATGGCCTCGCATGAAGTTGTGCTTGCAGCCATACATTCTGCCTCAGCTAAGCTCAGAGCTATCGATTTATGTTTCCCACTGCACAAGGAGGTCATTCCCGATCCAATGTTGAAACAGTACCCAGAGGTACTTTTCCTATCCACTAAGCTTCAAGCCCAATTTGCATCAATAAATCCACTCAATCTGATATCCTTACTCCTGGTGTACAAGAGTCCATAATTGACTGTTCCCTGTATATATCTGAGAACATGTTTGGCTGCTGCTTAGTGCGCCATCTTCGATTCCACCATGAACTGACTGAGTGTGTTGACAGCATAACAAATGTCTGGCCTGGTATTGACCAGAAACATCAGGGACCCTATGAGCTGCCTGTATAAGGTGGGATCAACATCCTTGTCTTCTGATGCATCAATTTTCTTCCAGTTGGTGGTCACTGGAGTAGCCATGGGTTTACAATCCTGCATCTTGAATCTCTTCAGAATTTCTGTAGCATATCTCCCTTGTCCAAGGAACATCTCCCCCTTCTGCTGCTAGATTCTTCTTGCAGTAGCCGATGAGCCTGGATGATCTTGTCAGGAAGAGATCATCCACAAATAATACTAGGATTAGAGGCTCATTCTCTACAACCAGATAGTAGAGATTGGGATCTGCGTCACTCTTGACAAATCCCATCTTCTGCAAGTATCCATCAATTCAACCATACCATGCTCTAGGTGCTTGTTTTAGCCCATACAAGGCTTTCTTCAATCTGCATACATGAGACTTCTTCTCATGTGTCTCAAAGCCTTCTGGCTATTCAATGTATACCTCCTCTTCTATCACCCCGTTCAGGAATGTCGTTTTGACATCCATCTGATGAATCTCCCATTCCATCTATGCTGCAAGAGATATCACAGTTCTAATAGATGTATACCTGGCTACTGGGGAGAAGGTCTCTTCGTAGTCAATTCCTTCCTTTTGGAGAAGGAATTTTAGCATATCCTGATCATACATCATAGCCCTAGTTGCTTCCACGATAGTCTTATTCTTTTTTACTACTACTCCATTATGCTCCGAATTGTAAGGAGTTGTCCACTCTCTTCTGATGCCCTCCTTAGCGCAAAAATCAGTGAAGTCCTTATCGACATACTCTCCACCATTATCTGAGCGCAAAACTTTTATTTTCTTCCCTGTCAGGTTCTCCACCAGAGCCTTGAACTCTTTGAATCGACAGAAAACCTCGTCCTTGGTTTTCAGAAAATAAATCCAAGTTTTCCTTGAGTGGTCATCAATGAAGGTGACGAAGTACTCGGCACCACTAAGAGCTTTAGTGGACATAGGTCCGCAGATATCTAAGTGTATCAATCCTAATACACTCTTGGCCCTGTTTTTACTTTTTTAAAATGTCGCTTCGGCATACTTTCCTAGAGCACATCCTCTGCATACATCATCTCATTCTGTACTAAGATCCGGAACTCTTGTTACAGTTTTCCTGAGAATTCTTAGAGCCCCATGGTGCAAATGTCCCATTTTTTTGTGCCATAGTTTGTTCAAATCCTTGTCTCCATGACTGCCTATCAGTGCCATTGGTGATTCTAGTTGTAATTTGTACAACCTGTTACTTCTGATCCCGATCTACACTTTCTTTTTCCAGCTCGGGTGTTTGACGTATACTTTCTCTTTGATGAAGAAAACGTCATAACCCTTGCCTTGAAGTTGTGATATGGAAAGTAAGTTCATCCCCAGTCCTGGTACATGCAGTATGTTGGTAGCATGAAACCGCTCTCCTGTTTCTGTTTGAAAAACTGTGGTACCCTTCCCTACTGGAGTACACTTTGCCTTATTCCCCATGGTGATATGAAAATTCATCCTTTCCTCCTGATAATTTGAGAAACATTCTCAGATTCCCGTCATATGCCAGGAGGTTCCACTGTCTATATACCATACCTTTGATGATGCAGATCTTGTCACACAAGCAACTTCTTCTTCCAATTTGGAAGCCAGCATAGAGAAATTGAAATTACTGTCTCTTGTGCAATTTTCTGAAAATCTGTGCAAGTCTCTTGACGTAGATGCCTCTGCATCATGGTCTCGACCCATAATTGATTTTCCCTTCCTGTCTCTGATTACTTGCTCTAATTCCATGTGAAAAATACGTTAATACAACAACTGATTTATTTTACCTACTTATTTTTCAATAAGTTATTTACGAAAACACTTCAGTAAACATTAAAATAAATTCTACTGCGGACATCACGCCATAATATAGAAACAAATACATGCACAAGAATCAAACACATCAACACAGATATTTTCGGACAATTGTCCCAGGAAAAACCCAATGTGGGAAAGTCGGTGCAGTAGAGGAGGATTTTATTAATCAACAATTCTTGAGTACAACTGAGTGCCAAACTGGCTTACCCAACAGAGATAAATTCTCCAGCACCCTCCCCCAGACTCAGCGTCAAACTTGCTGGCCTCTGCGCAACCCCCAGACCCTCTGCGTCAGCATTGGGCCTCTCTGCGTCACCCACGCGGCCCTCCAGTGACTGCATAGTCCTACTGGCTATACGTTTGCCTGAGAGGCTTTGTGTCTGCCTCTCTAACCTCTGCGTTGATCTTCTGGTGTTGTTCCTGCCTCTCTGTTCCGTACCCGCAACCTCTTGCTGCAATCCAGACCACTAGTTCGAATTTTTCAGCAAACTCCAGAAATCGAATTGACTAGTCTCCCTCAGTGTGTTCTCCAACTGACCCTCAAACCTCTTCTTATACTTTTCCTATTGGTCCTTCAACGACCGAGATTACATCTCTAATCAATGGCTAAGATTAGATTTGGCTTGATCCATGTCTTTTGGAACCTTCTAACCCAATTTTATATTAATACCCATTGATATTTCATTTTTCCTAAGTTTAGACTTAGGAACTCTATTAAAAATATTGATTATTTTAATATCTCCAAAACCGGTTAGAATCTGCCCAAACCATTTTTGGGTCTTGGAGATCTCATGTGCTTTAGCCTCTCTACCAATTTTCATGGCTAGAGCACATCTTATGCTACCCCAAATCAACAACCCGCCTGCAACTTCGACATTGTAGTGAACCCTTCACCTCACAATGTGACCAACTCTGATTTACTTACTTCCAAAGTAGCTCAGACACGCTCCGATCCCATGTTGAATTTCCATGACTTTGGGTCTAGGTTAGAGTCTTAAAATCATTGATGCTACCACACCAAGAATCTCAACCATAAATTACTTTGCACAGCAAAAATATAAAGCAGTGAATCACATATGCACAATATACACAGTTTTAAACAAAATTGTACAATCCCAATCTTCGTTATATTAAACCAAATTCTAAATAATACAACAGTCTATGGTATACAAGATACAATGACAAACTTCGTTGCACAACTTCGATGTCGTATCTTGTCTTGTCGGTCCTTTGCTTCCGTATTGCTCACTAGTAGTGCCTTAGTCCATCAAGGCATCTACACATCGAGACTCCAAGAGGGATGCCTCCTATCACTGTTGCAAGTCACGTCTGCTACAATGAACACGGGCTCATCAACTGCTCTCTGGGTAGGCCTAATTCCTGAGCTCCAATCTGCCACGCTAGCAACAACTTTAGTCCATCAAAGTGTTGCACTTCAGCACCATCCTTCACCCAACCTTCAACTGCTCTTCGTCCTTCAGGATAGCTCGTCTAGGGCTACTTTGGGTAGCCAACACGTTGCCCTCCAACCAACTCTATGACACCCAATCAACTCACTGTCGAATCTGCTCCTAGGAAAGACTCTTCTCCTCCTCGGAAGACCCTCCACTTGGCATCAATAGGCTGCTATGCAATCTGATCCAAACTGGTCAAATCTTGACCCAATACATCCCTCAAACACTGTTGTTGTCACCACACTGCATTGTTGCTCTCTGGTTAGGGCATCACCTACAGCGCTATTCCTTCACACAACTCAACAATCAACCCTCCAAAAGACTGCAGTTCACCAAGGGGATATGTCTCTACTCCTACGCTGCCCCTGTATGCTTATTTTACCTCAAATGCAACACCTAGATGGCCTCTAGTTGTTGGCTATGGCCTGCGGCCTAGCCCAACAACTAGATGTAGTTGCGGTTCCCTTATGCACCACCCAAACAGCCCTTAAACAACTATTTTCTCCTCCATATTTGCGGCCTTCCTTACCCAGCAATCTGCAGCCAAGACAGCTCTCAAACAAACCTCAAAGTAGACCGTTGTAATCTACAACAACTCGGCCTCTCCACAAAAATGCCATGTTGCTCTTTAAGCTCCTCCAAATTCTGAATAATACAACAGTCTATGGTATACAAGATACAATGACAAACTTCGTTGCGCAACTTCGATGTCATATCTTGTCCTGTTGGTCCTTTGCTTCTGTACTGCTCACTAGCAATGCCCTAGTCCATCAAGACATCTACACATCGAGACTCCAAGATGGATGCCTCCTATCACTGTTGCAAGTCACCTCTGCTACAATGAACACGGGCTCATCAAATGCTCTCTAGGTAGGCCTAATTCCCGAGCTCCAATTTGCCACGCTAGCAACAACTTTAGTCCATCAAAGTGTTGCACTTCGGCACCGTCCTTCACCCAACCTTCAACTGCTCTTCATCCTTCAAGATAGCTCGTCTAGGGCTACTTTGGGTAGACAACACGCTGCCCTCCAACCAGCTCTATGACACCCAATCAACTCACTATCGAATCTCCTCCTAGGAAAGACTCTTCTCCTCGGAAGACCCTCCACTTGGCATCAACAGGCTGCTATGCAATCTGATCCAAACTGGTCAAATCTTGACCCAATACATCCTTCCAAAACTGTTGTTGTCACCACACTGCATTGTTGCTCTCTAGTTAGGGCATCACCTATAGCCCTATTCCTTCACACAACTCAGCAATCAACCCTCCAAAAGAATGCGGTTTATCAAGGGAATATGTCTCTACTCCTACGATGCCCCTGTCCGTTTGTTTTACCTCAAACGTGGCACCTAGATGGCCTCTAGCTGCTAGCTATGGCCTGCGGCCTAGCCCAGCAACTAGTTGTAGTTGTTGTTCCCTTATACACCACCCAAATAGCCCTTAAACAACACTGTTTTCTCCTCCAGATTTGCAGCCTTCCTTGCCCAGCAATCTGCACCCAAGACAACTCTCAAGCAAGCCTCAAAGCAGCCCGTTGTAACCTACAGCAACTCGACCTCTCCACAAAAATGCCACGCTGCTCTTTAAGCTCCTCCACGCTGTCCCTTTGGCCCTTCAAACTGCGGCTAAGATTCCTGCAATCCCTGCTCTAAATCCGCACTTGAGACAGCCCCAAACAAATTTGTCTAACCCTTAAACTTACCTTAGAAATATGTTGTCCATACAGCCCTTCCACGTTGTCTAGGGCAACCTCCTAACCATTGTTCCAAGCCTCCTCCACACAGATTTCAAAGCTATATTTAGAGATATATTGCCACACATGGATGCTCTAAATGACCTCAATATGCCTTGTATTTATACACATACAATGGCTCAACGTCTCACTTGAAGTGACACTTATCAAGTCGGCCTACTTGACAACCAAATTAATTATGTCAACTTCAAAAATTCATATCTCTCTAACGACAACTCGGATTCAGACAATTTTCGATGTGTTGGAATCGTCTTTCTGAGCACTATCATCCTCATCCATCACATGTCGTGAATCCATCATGGTTTTGCCCCAAAAACACGATGGGTTCCAAAACCCCATACTTGGGTTCCAAGCCCACAAGTTGCCCTTGTGGCGCTTTGTCCTCCAAACCTTGAACCCTAGGGCTTGGAGTACCTCCCAAGCTACACAATTCAACACTCCCTCTTAGCGAGGGAGGTACTTCCAAGACTAGGAAGTATCTCGTCATCATCATCACTGCTCACAACACTTGCCCAACTCTTGGCGCTCACAATCGCAGCAATCCCTGTACGGTGAACTATGCCCTTCTCAGAAGTGTCACTATCACTACCAGAAGCAACATGTTTCTTCTTCTTATCATGTAACGTCTTCCACTCTTTCCATGATTCCTTCTTGGCAGTTGTAGGAGCACCCTTGCTCACCACTGACCACGCGCTCTTCTTGGTCTGCAGTGTCTCCCTCTAAATCTACAAGATCCCTCTCAAACTAGACTCCTTTTGAGTCTCTGGAACCTGGACCTTCTCGAAAAGTGTACCTTCTTCTCGGGAACCTGTGCCTTCTCCTCTGAAGCCTGCCCCTGCACCTGCACTTGCTCCTGCTTCTATGGAACCTGCACCTGTCCCTGCTTCTTTCCATGATCCTCAAGCTTGGCAATCAGCCTGTAGAGACCATGCTCTCTAACTCTGAGTACAATCCCATCGGACTTAGAGCAACAAGACCAAAATAATGATTTTCTCTAATAAAAGGAGCAGAGCCAGTGTACGTTCTTCTTTGAAGGCATCATTCTTGAAGAAGTAAATAATTACAAGTACCCGGGATTGATTTCAACAACAAACTTAATTGGGAGGACTGTAGAAAGAAGAAAATTTTTGGAGGGTGGAAAGCATTATATGCTCTTCAAAATAGGATGTAGAAAGGCAGAGTTATGGGATTGGAAAATGATTAAATTGCTTTTTGGACTCCTAGTTTGTCCAGTGATGCTATATGGGTGTGAATTGTGGGCTAGCAATGCCCCCGTGTCAAAATGGAAACAAATTGAGAAAATCCAAAAACGCTTGATCATGAGCAAGTTCAAAATAAAAAGTTTGGTACCTTATGAGATAATGTTGAGTGAAACAGGAGCAACTCCCATCGAAGCAATTGCTATGGTGTGGATCATAAGATATCTAAAAAGAATTGAGAAAATGGGAGTAGGTAGATGGCCTAATGTTATCTTCCATGAAGGCATGAGTGAAAGAAATAAAACATGGATGAGAAAAAACTATGCATGGATGCAAAAATGGAATATCTACCTCAATGTTTGTCCCACAAATAGCAAGGAGCTAAAGAATTTTGTTATGGAGAAGTTTCATAAACAGGTATGGGGAAAAGAGTTGGGTAGAAAGAAGTACTACATTGAGGAATTCAACCCTACGTGTGATCTCCAACAAAAAGAGTACATTGGAGCTAACATTCCGTGGAGGGCAAAGGTTCTTATTGCTCAATTAAGAACCAACTCGCATCAACTTCGATGTGAAACAGGACGGTGGAAAAGGCCTAAAGAAGCTTGGGAAGAACGGGTGTGTACATTTTGCACGTCTAGGGCAGTGGAATTGGAAAAACATTTCATTTTGGAATGTGATGTGTTCAAAGACATCAGAGAAAGTTATGGGAATATGTTAGCATCGGTTTCTTGGCATTGTCTTTTCAGCAAGGGGATTGTTGGAAGGTTGGGCCAACTCATCATCAATTTGAATAAGAAAAGGATTGAATTGCAAAAGGCGAAAAACAGGGAACTGGTGGTCCCATAGACTATTTTTAGTCTCGTGGACGTTAAAATATCATTTCATTTCATTTCATTACAGCACAAGAGGAGCACGCAGGGTACAAGTTTCCAATGGGACCGACCCACCTAGCATGAAACACAAATAATACTTATAGTATATGTTAAAATTTAGATTATAAATTATAGAAATTATATAGTTAAAAAATTACACATAAATGTTACCTAAGATTATTAACATATCATTTATTAATATGTTAATCGAATATATACATTGGTTGAAGTAAATGATCAATTAAGTGGTATATATATACATAGGGGTTAAGTGCTATTTATTATAAGTATGGTTAATTATAAGTAAATATTATATGTATAAGTTATATATTTAGAAATTTGTATACATTTTTTTATTCTTATGTAAATTTTATTTTAAAAAAGTATAAAAATATATTTTTGTTGTTCGTACTTGTCGTTTCCTTGCCATATCTAAATCCTAGCTTTTCAAAAACCAACGGATCAGTATCTGAATCCTGGTAACTTAGCTTGAAATTTCTTCAAACAGGGCATCAGATTTGAGAACAGCTTTTCCCTTTTAGTTCCTAATGTTTTTTAGCCACTAAAATGTGAAGGATTTAGCATCTAGATCTGCATATGCTTCTCTAAATTTGTCCAAAACCTAAATTAACTTGCAGAAAAAAGTATCGTTGATCTGCATTCTAGTACCATACTACCATGTGAGACTTGGGCCTCTCAAGGACCATTTGAACCTAAGTTGCCAAGGTACCTGCACCCAAACCCTGGGTGCACAAACCCTTCCAGAATCCCCATCTCTTGTCCTAAGTTCAAGAAGTAGAACATCCCCAGAAGAACCCAAATGAACCCCCCCACCCTCAAGTTCAACTTGTTGCTTCCTAGTCACTAAGGACAACAGCCCAAATTGGGTAGAGAAACCCCAAAAATGGGTGCCCTGCGGTTTTTTGAGGGTGCAACCTCCACTAAAAAAATAATTTTTTTGAAGTATTTTTTTAAGTAAAAATGATAAAACCCCAATCCCTCATTTTCCTAACACAAACACGCAGTCAAAACACCAAAAGCAACCTCTCATTATTCCAATGTTCAACCAAATTTCTGGTATATGCAAAACCATGAGTGAGGAAATTCCTTTAAGGGACACGTGGAGACACCCTGCAAATTGTAGGAAGCATCATGGAGGATGTTCAAATCTTCTAGTGATCGACCAGCGTCCACAATGACAAAACATAATTTATGCAGAAATACCCTAACTAGTGATCGACCAGCATCCACAACTGTAAACTCTACACAAACCCCACCTGGAACAATATCTAGATTTCCTTGGGACTCCAGTTGATCTCGGCTTGAATTTGTACCTACACAACTAGTCTCGGAGTTGTTATACTCTTCGACGTTCTGTCTTGCTACAGGAGTCAACAACCCAGGAGTTTCAGATCCACTAAAGTTTCCTTCAAGAACACTTCATAACTTTCGTGGGATAAATTACAAGAGAACGTACAGGAGGCGCCTTTGATCTGCTCATGAGTATGATCTCAGAAGGAATTGATCAATCTCAGTAAGTTTGGATCACCAATAGAGCTATTTTAAGAGTCTCGACCTGTGACAAAATGCTTCCAGAACATTGAACTATCTTGGAACCGCATCAGAATCCTCTGCTTTGCACATAATAACAGTACCCTTTATGGAGTCCTGCAGATGGTTGGAAGTGACCTTCGCTTGGCTTCAGAACCTTAGAAATAGCACTACAAAATGATTCCATGAAATATCAGTCTTGATCTTCCCATAAATTTGCTACGATTTGTCCTAACAAATTCATATAACCTCACGAGCCAATTCAACTTAGGTGGAAGTTGTCCTTGTTAGTCCTTCAGATCAGAAAACACCTTTGATAACCTGTGTCGAGACAAAGTAAACAAATAGAAGATGCAAAGAGTTTTATCAACTAGGGTGGAATCTTTCAACCACCAAAATTGATAGGAGAGAAGGGGTCTTAAAACCGTCAAAGCCTCGGGCTCAAGAAAAACAGAGACAAATTGATCCATAATGACGATTCAAATGAATCCAATCCTCTTGAATATATAGATTTCTTTGAGGGGTTTTCTTTACATAATTGATTGAATAAGCTTTACTCCAAGCCCCAACTTTGGGTTTCTTCGCCCAGCTGCCCCAAAACTTGCCCAACAGCACGAATTTTGGGGTTTTCCCCCTTTATGAAGGACTATAGCTTACAGGGATTAATAGGCTATTTCGTCCCATAGGCAATTAATTTCCTGGGGACATTACAATCCCCCCTTCCCGACATTGCTTGCCCTTGAGCAATGACAAATCATCCTTTTCTGCTTCTGCAATTTGATCACCAAAAGAATGGGCATTTCTTCTTCTCCAAGATATCCTTGATTCTGCCACATGATGCTTGTTTACATTCTCTTAAGCAATATGACTATATTCTTTTAAGTCACCTTCAACAGACTCATATCCAGTGACCAATCCTTCCAGAGAGCTTTTTGTAATATTATTGCAATCTTCATTTGCATCATCATTTGAACTTGAACTGGACTCAACCAGTCTACCATCAACTGGACTGTCAGATTTTATATGACTGTTACCATGCAATGTGAAATCTTTCTCTCCAACAAGATGGCATAGTTCACCGTCTATGCCATGACAATCATCATACTCACTGCTTGGTGTTACCTTTTTAGTTATGCAATTGTCACATTCTGTACATTGCTTTTCAAAATCATTAACACTGACGTCAATGCCTGATTTGTGATCACCTTCGCCATCCTCAATTTCAGAAAACTGTCTGAAGAGATTATCATCACTGATGTTGATATCCAGTTCAATCAATGGGGTTCCTGCAATGTTAGTGCATTCCATTTCTATCCCTTGTTTGGGAATCACACTGGGTTCAATATCTGACCCGTTCAGTGTGCTGTCAAGCTCTGTTTTACTGCCACTATCCAAAGCAACAGTGTCAACCTGAATAAAACAGAATGGCTCAATGTCACCACCGGGGGTATAGTCAAAATCACTGCACTCCACACTTTCATAAGCAAAAATTTGAGTGCCAGTTCCACCATTACCACCTTTGCCATCCTCAAAGTCATCAAATCACTGCGCATAATCATTTATAGTGACTTCAGAGACAGATTTATTCCCAAGGATTCCTGAAATAATGTTGTCCTTTTCTTTCACTTCACCTTTGTGACATGAATCAAACTCCAATGGTGATCCACTTGGTAGACCATCAGATTCTGGATGACCGATGCAATTAGAACCCAAAGCATTTGGTGGAATAAAACATTGATTTTCACTGTCCTCAGTTTCACTGTACCTGTAACAATCACTTGTTTCAACATCATGGGGAGAAGCATCAACATGGTTGTCAACACTGACATCCTCAACCTCTGCATATTGTTTTATGGAATCATTTGCCTTTACCCTTAGGTCCATTTCATGAAATTGGCATTGAAGACCCTGAGCATCAGGTCGAATGAAACAGTGGTCTTCACTATCCTCAGCCTCATCTGCTTCAGAATCATGAACAGAAACATAAACATCTAGACCATGATTGTCATCTTTCAAAACCTCAACTTCAGCAAATTGTTTCTTGGAATCATCTGCATTTACCCCTAAATCTGATTCATAAAAACCATATTGAGACCCCATACCATCTAACGGAATGAAACAGTGGTATTCTGTGTCCTCTGTTTGATCATACTCACTGCAATAGTCTGCTTCAACATCATAGGAAGAAACATCACCATTCAGCCCATCAACATCGATGCCTTTCTCTTCTTAGAAGTGGATATTCAAGGGTCCTTTTTGATCTCTTGTCGAACGCATTTGAAATAGGTTGTATGAATCTTCCAGGTTATATGCTTGACGAACAGATATATGGACAGAACTTAAATTATGGTGATCCTGATGCTTTCGCATCTGTGATCGTAAATATGCACGCTTGTTGCCAAATTCAATCAAGACTGGAGCCTTTAAGAGAGATAGAGACTTCTCAAGTACGCCAGGGTTTTGACGGACAAAAGCATTCAAAAGCCTCCTGTGCCTTTCTGCAAACTTCATTAGAGTGATACCCTTCTCATGTACCTTTCTCTATGCAGTTGGCAAGGACATTGACAGGAAAGAAGACTCAGATGAACTTGCAGCTTCTTTTACCTCACTAGCAGTAGCACTAGTGTATTCTAGCTGTGCAGGTGTTATTTGATCGTGTTGCAACCTTTCACATGTTACAAAAAGTGCTTCAATATATGGCAAGACCTTTTGTGTGCCTGGTGGCAGAGGAGGTAAAACCCCATTTGAACCAAAAGACACAGACACAGTAGCCAATGAAGATGACATGTTCTTTATCTTAACGATGCAGAGATTCAAAAATTGCCATAGAGGTTCAACAGCTGAATCTAGCCTTCTAATTATAGTAACAGTTTCATCGTGATCTTTATCAGGCCATACCTCATCATCATTTTTTTTTGTTAAGTGAAGAAACAAGAGGGGCTCAAGGCCTACAGTACCCTAAGAATTACAGCACCCGAGAACTGGAGTTCACCCTCTGCAACCTTGCTTATTCTTTCTTCACATGTCACCAACAATGATAATAATCTAAACTACATTTCAGGAATGCTGGGCAGCACTGTTCCAAGAACGACTTTCTTTTCAGCAGCAGAAGTTGAACCCTGAGAGGTCATTTCCAAGGCTGGAGTATCAAACAGTGCATCAGTTGTGACATCCTGAGAAGAAGGTTTTGGATCTGGATCTGTAAGCTGAAACTGAGACTGCTTATTGACTTCAACATTGTTCATTATGACTGTAAGGAGACCCATCACCTGTTCGAGATGGGCAATGGTTCTTGGATAGAGGTGTTGATTAAAAAGTTTTGAAAGTAAAACTATAGGAAAATTACCTGTCATCTCTTTATTTACAGTTTCTGGTGGCGTCTCCTTAATCATTAAAACTTTACCCCTGTCCATAAGCTGATCTTGTTGAGGTTTAGAAGTTTCTGGTTGTTCTAGATAGAGTAGAAGATTTGCAACAAGTGGATGCTTTTGAGCCACATGACGTGGTACCAAAGGTGGGACTTCATCTGAAAACTGTGGCTGTGAATAAATCACGTGACCAAAACAGTCATATAAGTGATAAGATGAGATGCTAGTTGAAGAGGGCGCCTTTTGTGCAAATCCTTCCACATCTAGGATCAGCATAACCGGCAGAAGCTGAACCAATGTAGCTCATTTAGCACTATGGGTACATACATTAAATAGGAGGCGCTGCGGTGGACCTTTATAAACAGCTCCATTCAGTGGCCCATCCTCTAATTCAACAAAAGAATCATTGCCTATTGTACCACGTTCATAATCAAGATGTTTCCCCAACCCTATCTTATTTACACAATCAAGGGGTGCACTAGTTGTGGCAGCTAAAGTTGGCGTTCCATCTTCCAGTTGATGGTTGGGCAATCCATCCCAATCATTATCTTCAGAACAGGATGCTTTAGTTACAGGGCCTCCTGATTTCAAATCTTCCATTTCACTGCTGGTAAACAAATAACGAATAAAAGATGCAAAGAGTTTTATCAACTAGGGTGGAATCTTTCACCACTGAAATTGATAGGAGAGAACGGGTCTTAAAACCCTCAGAGCCTCAGGGTCAAGAAAAACAGAGACAAATTGATCCACAATGATGATTCAAATGAATCAAATCCTATTGAATTTATAGATTTCTTTGAGGGGCCCTCTTTTCTTAATTGATTGAGTAAACTTTACTCCAAGCCGCAACTTTGGGTTTCTTCGCCCAACTGCTCCCAAACTTGCCCAAGATTGGGAATTTTGGGGTTTTCCCAATTATGGAGGACTATAGCCTACGGGGATTGATAGGCTATTTCGTCCCATAGGGATTTAATTTCTTGGGGACATTACAGATGTTTCTCCCTTGGAAAAAGATCTGTCACTTCTTCTGCCTTCCATCTTTTTGACCACTACGTATCAACGACCCATAGCAGTACACCCCCTTTTTCGCAAAAGGGATAGCACCTGATCAATGTGTTTGTGTCGTCCAGCTATCATCATTAGCTTGACTTCCAAGATGTTATGTAAACCCTTTCTGCATATGTATAATGTAAATAATCCCAGCAGATCCTTGTCATGTATGTAACAACCTAGGTAAACCTCCTTTTCTTGTGACGATCTCCATTCTGGGAGGTTTTTTGTCTCACCGATCTATTCTCGGATGGTCGGCAGAGTTTTCCTCCAATCTTACCCCAGAGCTGGAATGGATTTCGTCGTTAGGATCTTAGGCAAGTCCTGGTGTTCTAGATCGAGTCTATGTAAAAGTAATTTGGGAATAATCCTAACTATTTGGTTAGGTTATTTTATTACAAATTGTTTGGTCTGCTAGATTATATTTGTGTCGCAGAAATGGGTAGTCTGTGAGGGTATATTACAAATGGGTTTTCCCCCTTCTGATGTAAAAAATATGAAAATCGTGATGTAAAGTGTCTTGAGGGTTGGAAAAATAATTTATCCCCTCATAGGTTAATTAATTAAATTTTCTGGCCAAAAATTAATTAAAATTCTAAGCCAAAAATATAATTAATTCTAGGTCCTAGGTAAATTTAAATTCTCCAAAGGCAAAATCCCTCGGTCCTTAAAAAAAAAAATTTAAAAGGTCCCGGGACTATGTTATTTTGCTAAATTTTAAACCTTTGATCCCTGGGGTTAAGTCAAAATCAATTTTTTGGAGAAATTAACTCAAAAATTTTATTTTTGAGTTAATTAAAACGCATTTAATTAAAAAATTCGAATTTCCTCAAGAATTAAATATTTCGACGGATAAGATTAAAAGAAATTTTAATCTTCATCAACAGTCGAGATTGCTTTGACGAAGATCACTCAAACTAGCCGTTGGAGGATTTATCTTTAAATAAGAAGTCATTTGTCAGTCGATCTATCCCACCTTTGAGTCATGTGCTTAGCCAGAAGCTCTTGTGTAATCTTTTTCTAGATAACAAAGAAAGACTTTGGAGTTAAGTTCTACTAGCATTACTCTTCATGGGAATACTGTAGGATGTGTTGTTTTCATGCATAATTTTTTCTAAAACCATTGATGATAGCTTCTAAAGAGTGATTTGAGTACAGGTATCTTGCTCGGTCGCTGGGGTTTGAATAATAATTTAAATTTTGAACGTAATAGCAGGTATCTCTATTTGTCTGAGTTATATTATTATTTTCTCGCTCTAACTTTAATGGTTGGATCGAGTTTTGCAAGGAAATCTTGATTTTAGATCCTCGGGAATTAGGGGAAGTTTTCAGTTGGACCAGCCAACTCTCGATCTGTGTTCCTGAAAAAGCCTAGCTAAATTAGCTCTGGACTTATCATAAGATTTTATTGGCGATACACGAAGGGTTTCGAGTTAGCACCTCCTTTAAAAAAAAAAAAAAAACTTTTAATTTTTGTGCAGCATAATGATAGATTTGGCTACTTAGAGCCTTCAGCTTGTAATTATTGTAATTATTTAACTGGGTTTCTATGTTTTCTTTTTATCATTGTCTATATTGTTTTGGGTGTTTTGTTTTTCTTTTTTGCAGCTACAAATCTGAAGGAGAAATTTTGTTTGAAGCCAGATCTAGGCCCTGGAGGGTAAGATCTGGCCTCAATATCATTTTGCAGGGACATTATTTTCAGTCTAAGGGTTTTAAATTCAGATCTAAGGTCTTCTGGTTGAAAATTTTTAAACAGAAATGTATTGGTTCGAAATTTAAATTTTTCTGGATTTTTTCTGGAGTTTTTGGGCTACCATTTTTCTGCCTGGAAGCCTCTCGAAATTCTGTCGCTGTCTCTTGCTGCATTTTTCCATCATTTTTGCTGCATTTTTACTCTGGAAAAAATTCACAATTCATTTTGCTGCCGGGGTTTTTTTTTCATAAACAAAAAATTTAAAACATTTAAAAATCTAAAATATTAAAAAATTTGGTGACGTTGATTACGAATGAAATAAATCAAAATAATTTAAGCTTTCACATATAAAAAATTAAATTTTTATGTGGCCTACGGCCCATAAAAATTTTAAATTTAATTAAGTTCTTTTGATTTTTATTTTTGGTCACATTAAGAAAAAAAAACATTTGCCACATTAAACTTTGCTTCATAAGCTTAGCACATTAAAAATTTACCTAAGGGATAATTAAAATTCTAATCTAAAGTTCCTTGGTGTCTTTTTGTAGAATTTTGTGGTATTGATTTCTCTATTGCCAAACGCAATTAATGTTTCAGAATCATATCTAAAAATTGACTATAGGAGAAAGATAATTTGTTCTAGATCTGAGTTTATTGAAGAAACTTATTTTAAATCTAGAATCATTGCTTAGCAGTTAAATTTCATAGCTCTTCATGGTATTTAATTGCTAGAATACCTTGCATGATAAAGTTTTGAGCATTTACATCTAATCGTTCATGATCGTCACTTTCGCCACATTTATAAATTGCTCTGGATAACCTGTTTTTATTTAGTCTATAGTTAATTGAATATAAAGGCACTAGTCTATAATTATTTCTATCTTGTGGTTGTGTCTTATTCGTATTAATTGTTTGATCTATTCATCTCAGTTAACCAGGACTTGTTTACATCCATCAAGTTGTTCAACCTTAAGTCTCCTAGAGCATGTGTTCTACATGCTACCCTCATTCATCAACCCAGGAACTACCCCCCTTGACTTGTCTAGGAGAGAGTCTAAACGGAGTAAGGATAAGAGTGACAGCCCTTACTCTAAGCGTTGTCGCAGTGCCTAGACACTTTATGCGACAACACATCTCACAATGTTACTTTGTATCTTGATACCTCAATCTGCTACAGCGAGGAATTCCTTGCTCTTGATACAGGTTCATAAGGTATAGTCTTCTTAGCATGTTCTCAATATTTAGTGTTTCGTCAAGGTTTCTTTTGTCTTCCTAGGAGGTTCTATGCTTATGTGTCTTGGCCAATTTGCATCGATACTGCAAACCAGTTATTGCTAAGAGCCTTGTGCACACTACAATCTCTACAAGTTTTTCAATGTTGTATTCAGAATCAAGACGATGCTGAAGATTTTACTCCAGTAACAACCCTACAAACCATACAAGTTGATTTTCTGCAGGTTTTGCGTGGGAGACCCTTGAAACTTTTGCATTTTCTCTCATACCCGAAAAATTCCTAATAACAGTGTAGCCTCTAGTTTATTAGAACGTATGGCTGTAGCTACCACTATACACTATTGTAACTGGCAAGAGGGTGAATTTGGTGGGAATGACTACCAAA
Organism: Pinus tabuliformis; assembly: GCA_031772625.1. Classification (NCBI taxonomy): domain Eukaryota; kingdom Viridiplantae; phylum Streptophyta; class Pinopsida; order Pinales; family Pinaceae; genus Pinus; species Pinus tabuliformis. The sequence continues at coordinate 492,893,799 of CM062811.1, forward strand.
ATTTTGAACCTCAAATGCTTAACATGACAGAAACCAGCTACAACATCATTGAATCTAGCTAGAACCAGCAATATAATTAAGACGATAGGCATGTTTATTTTGGAATAGGGCTTCCAGAATTTTAATTTAAATATCAATAATTATGAGGCGGATGGTAGGGATTTAACCTCCATAGAATATTCTTAGTAGTAGTCATAGGTCAAAGGTTGAAATTTATCTCCAAAGTAGTTCTACCCTTCTTACCCTTTTAAATAAATTGATTAATTAAAAAAAAGTCATATGAACATGAGTTATGGTTTTTTGGGCATGTGGTATTAGTAAGCCATGGTATTGGCCTAGGGAAAATTTTAAGGGAGAAATTTTGAAAATGGGCTATTTTTTGGACATTTTGTGAAAAAAATTATTCGCCAATTTGGATTAAAAACGGCTATTTTTTACATATATATGATTAAATAAATAATATCCACCAAAAAATTACCAATTTTAATAACAAATTACATGTTTTTTATTGAATATTCACCTACATTCTATACACATGAATTTTCAAATTAGAATAGTCACCTACAATACTATATATAGGAAAATATTTAAATACTTTAAAAATACCCTGTTGGCCCATGGTATTGTAACAAAGCCTATTTATAGGTTGAGAATCTCCATAAAGTGGGGTGGAACAGGTTACAGGTGTGAAGGATGTTTGGGTGTGAGACTTTGTGGAACAATGTCTAAAAAACACACGGTGTAAAAAGGAACTGCAGAATGGCATGCAGTACTCTACTTGACTCGCTGGGGGCTCTGGTTAGCACGAAATCCAATGTTGTTTGAAGATTAAGGGATACCTTCCTTCCAAGTCGCTTATCAAATTAGAGGACAGTGGTCCAGGAATCTGATAAGCAGTTGCAGGATATGATAGTTAATGAGGAGGTTTGGGTTCTTTTAGTGGTTGAAGTGAAGATTCACTGAAGGAAAGTAGTGCTGGGTGCGATTTATTTCTCTCTGAAAGTCACTCAATTAAGATGAAGGCCTGAGTTAGGACAAGCTAATGGCACTCCGAATCTTGCTAAAAAGGAGCAATGGAGATAAATGTTAGGAATATATGAGTATTTGCAGACTCAAAGTTAATAATCAATGGGATGAACAGGACTGGTAGGCTTCTAAACATTCGCTTAAATCCCTTGGGTGATCAGTTAAAGGCTATAGCAAGCAATTTTGAATCAATTTCTCTCTCGTGCTTTCAGAGAACAGAGCACAGATGCAAACAGACTCAAAAGGTCATCAGGTAGATGAAGGAAGAGCGATATATGATGAAAACAGAGAAGGAACTGACTCTGCTTATGAAGCAGATTCTTCTAATGCAGATATAATAACTCTTCTGGAGAGTTCGATAGTAGCTTTTCTTAATGTTTTTTTCCTTTGACACGTGATATATATCAGCTCTCTGTTTATAACTTTATACTAGATGGTATGGTTTTTTATTTGTTTAAACTTTACAAAACTGATCTTGTTAAACAGTTGTGGACTCATCTTTGGAGGGTTGATAAGGGTTATTTTTGGATAGTAATAGTTTCTGAAGATGCTCTTTTGGGATCGAAGCATAAAAGGTGGATTTTGAAGCCCCTTTACTTTGATATGTAAGTGTGACAGCACATTAAAAGTGTGATTTCCTTTCTTCTTGAATAGAAATGGCAATTTTTCCTCAAAATAAAATAATAAAACTATAAAAAAAATGAGCATCAACTTGCACCAAACCGCTGCTGAAAAAAGAAAGATTAAATGCTTGAACCTGAACTGATCACACCACAGCCAGTAACAGCATGGAATTTAACAGTCTAAGCTATGCCCTTCATAAAAAATGAGATAGTGACAGCCATGTAATGAAGAATGGAGTTAATTTCTAAAATAGTGACAGTTGTTTAATGAAGAACATAGCTACTTGTCATTAATGCAGAGATAAGTACATAGCTACTTGTCATTAATGCAGAGATAAGTACATAGCTAATTGTCATTAATGCAGAGATAAGTACATAGTTAATTACTACTAATCTCAAAGCTAATGCTACATGACTATTGTACATGCTACTTGCTTTCGTATTGAAAAGCTACAGTGTTCATTTCCAAAATAGTCCTTTCCCCCCAACGGTTGGTATAAGTATATTTCCTTTATATCTAAAAGTTCTTTCACACCAAGCATCTTCCTAAACCTTTCAAATTTGTTCTTGCTCTATCCCCAATGAAAATATGTGCTGGCTAATATTGAGACCTGCAATAGATCAAATCATTCTTCTTGTTTTGCACTTGCTTTCTGATGTAGTGATTGAACTTCAAAGTGCTTGGTCCACTGATGAAGCATAGGATTCTAATTTCTAGCCCACTTGTCACAAATCAAGTTCATCTATCCATACTGCTATGCATAGAATAAGTGTTTTCTAACTAAATTTATAAGAAGGCCATGACCCTACCAGACCCTCCTGCAGCTATAAAAGCGAGGCCGCATCCAACCAGTTTCTGCCTCAAAATTCCCTGGCATCACAAGGTCCACACCAAAAAGGAAATTTAAATATTCGTCCTGTCACGAATCTGATGTCAGAAAATCAGGCATACTGTTGTAAATAGATAACAATTGTTAAATCCAAATAACCAAAAAAAACTTTACCTCGCCACCAAAAAATCCAGGACGAACCCTCCTATTCACCGTAGTTGACAATGTCACATCATTAAGTGAACAGAGGTATGCATCTGGCTACAATGGTCAAATACACAAAATCAGCACAATGCCACAAAGTAGATAGTCAACACTTCTGTTGAGATGGCCACAACGGAAAATAAGATGCTTCAGAAACTAACATCGACTTGCAATCAGCTTACAAAGAAAAAATTACCTGACAAATAATTTCTCCACCAAAAGTGGCCAGATCAATCTAGAAGGATTCCAATCAAATCAGAAACCAGAAATGAAAACAATGTCAATAGAAATCTGATTTATGATCAAGCTGAAAAGGAGGATTAAATTTCATAGAAGAGAATAAAGCTATTTTTAAGGTGCTGAAGTATACAAACACAAACCGGAAGTATTCTTGCAAGAGACGGTGCTGCCACTCCAACAAAACCATCTTGGGAGCCAGAATTCACAAAAGCGGTGGTTGCAAAATTCTTCCCAAAAAACCATTGCCATATACCACCTCCATTCTCTGGAGGCAATATGTTTTCCATCTGAATAGATCCAGACATATAGCACATCGTACCTGCAGTGTATTACTTCTCAACCCTCAAACACAATAAGACACTACATTCTCTTCCTAAATCTCCATACAGCGTGAATAAATTAACTCCTTACATGTCAACACAATAAACGTCAAAGTTGCATAAAACAGGAAAAGAAGGGCAATTACAAATCCAAAATCTGCAATATGTACAAGCTTGAAAATGCAATTTTCAAAAATAGCAACCAAGAAATCCAAGCCTGAGAATCTTTAAAACCAAATAAATATTGATGGCAGATCAATCTTAATAGATTAAACTCTTGTGCTGATATGCTTACTAGAAATAGAAAAACAACAAAGATTGCAATTCCCAAGAAAAGCAATCATAACATTCAATCTATAAAGGTGTGTATGACAATCCTGATGAGCTGAAACCAATATTTGGAGGCAAAGAAAGTTTTCCAAGGCAATGCTATTAAATATAACTTCACCTTTATCAAAGCATCAGAGTTCGGTAGGGAATAAAATAAGTTTGAATCATAATTGAAACAAAATAGCATTGACAGTGAGTGTACATACCAGGCTTGGCAATGACTTTCTCATGTGGTTTTAACATAATCTGTCAAGAACAAATAGCCCTATTAATATGACAAAGACTTAAATATACACAATCCTATTGAATCAAGATCCATCAAAAGTAAACAGAACGAAAGCAGCATCACTCAGGAGCTCACACCTGCAGTATCTGAGCTTCTCCACCCAATATCTGGAATGGAGTTACCGCTGCCTGTGGACTCTGTGAGAAGAACCCCAGTCAACTCATTTCACAAGTCACCCACTAATGAAGGAAATTACTGTCCATATATAATAGAACAAAACTAAATGGCATGATTTTCTGTATATACATAACAGCAATACAGATAAATAAATGAAAGCTAGTTTTGGCTCTTTTAGACCAGAGTAAGCTCATGATCACAAAAAGAAACCAACAAATATGAAAAATAAATCACCAGAAGCACAATTTCTTTATAAGGGAGAAATTGCTGAATAAAATGCAATGCAGTTGCTATTTAAAAGAAGCATGCTGAAATCCTGAAAAAGTAATGCAGGTGAAAATGGGGGAAAATTGCATACAGATTTGAAAGTTCGCAGACACAAAGCCATATGGAAGGTGAACACTAAGAAAAAAACTTGAAGTGGACAACATTTATACATCAAACACATAAGCCTGCCATACTTGCTGTGAAGTTGTGAACATGTCTGCGAGCGCTCCTAATATTCTTGGCATACTTGCTGCTACATGCTTGCTTCCATGCTTGCTTCCTTTTCCAACTCAATAAATTCTTAGTTTTGTTGCATCTTTCCCTTGCATGTTTTATTTAGTCTCTACAGATGCCTACTTACTTTTTGTTTACATTGATGCTGTTATTGTTTCTCACTATTCTTGTTATGCCCTATATAAGCCCCATGTTAACCCTAAAACCCTTTATTAAGCCCTATATATTGAATGATTACATTTCTATTGTTATCACAGAGTGGGTCTCACAGACTCCGAGTGGAGACAGATCACCACATCGATAGGGCAGATAGGATTTGCCAACTCTGCCACTTACTGGAGATAGAGACAGAGACACACTTCATCTTCGGCTGCCCTGCTTACTATGAGATTCGAGGTCGTTTCCATTGTCTCTTCAGGTCTTCTCAGACTTTGACCAGCTTCCTCAAATATGTTGATCTGAGATGCCTTGCACTTTATCTCCAGGAGGCCTTCAGATTTCGGGCCCGTTTTCTTCAGCCCCCCACCAGATTGGACACCACGCAGAAGATCACGGACTTCTTTAGGGCGCTACCATCAGCGCAGGGCACCAAAAGAACCATTGACCGACCCACAGACACTGAGACCAGATCAGTGCGGTCCCGGGGGGGCCGACCCACCAGACTGCACCAGCGCTCCAGGATTGGATCCACCCCTGGGAGGCGCCCTAGAACCTCCAGGCGACAGCAGCGACAGCCCAGTATGCCCACAGGACAACAGACTTTGACAAGCTTCTCTCAGTTTTCTTCTCTCGACCTCGGATGTTAGGAGTAGGAACTAGACAGGAGACTCCTTTTTTCTCCTTCTCCTTCTTTGCTTCATCGCAATGCTTTGTTTCGAAGCCAAGAGCTTCTAGCTTCTACATTTACATTTACTTAGATTATAGATGTATTTTTTGCTCTTTAAAAAGAAATGTTAAAGGGGACCGTTTGGTCCACTGGCTTGGCATGATGTAATCATTGTAACCGACAGTCCTGTTGACCTATTATGGTCATTTGTTGGACAATAATAAAATTATCTTATCTTATCTTATATTGTTATGTAGGCTAGAACCTTACATGGCTCTATTTTATTATAATTGTATCCTTTGCCTCCTATATATATACACTAACGATACCTAGTCTTAGAATCATCAAATCTTGTCTTATACATTGTAAAAGGAGGTTTCACCCTTGAAGTGGACTATAATTATTTGTTTCCATCACTTTTAAAGCACAGTTCATAACATTTGGTATCAGAGCATGCAAACCTAGGGTTTTACTACTTCAAACAAGTCATTGTAGCATTTTCGCTATAACTTTTCTTCTGAGATGTTTCAAATGGTGAAACTTTGAGCCTATTGAGAAGTGATCTTAGGGAACATCTGTTTAAAATTTCGGATTTTGGGTCATTATAATTTCAAAGGTATATGCTATATGGATAATAGGGTTTGAGATTGGTTCCGAAATCTATTTCAAATGAGTCTTCTCAGCATTTTTGCTATAACTTTTTCCAGTCCATTTTAAACAGTGAAATTTGGAGAAAATCAAGAAGACGTCGCAAAGTACATCTGGTAAAAATTTCAGATTATGGTTGACTTATACTTTCAAAAATATACCTTGTGGAATTTAAGGTTTCTAGATGATCTTGAAACCAGTGTCAAACAGGTGATCATGGAATTTTCACTATAATTTCTTTTCTAGAAAGCTTTAGAACATGAAAGTTTAGAAATATTCAAACAACATCTTGAAAAACACCTAGTAACAATTTCATATTTTGGGCCACTATACTTTCATAGATATTCCCTGAGGAATATAGAGTTTGTGAAAGGTTCTAAAGTCAATTCCAAACAAGTGAGCTTGGCATTTTTGCTATATCTTTTTTACTGCGACACCTCAAATTGTGAAACTTGTAGAGACCTGATGAGTCATAACAAGTACCTTAGGTAAAAAATTCATATTATATTTGAAGAATTGGACATGTGGCACATTATACAAGCTTTCTCTTGGGAAGAGGCCAAAAATCAGTAAGTTTTAGGAAATTATTAAGGAATTTAGACTTCTGTGATCCATAGCATTGTTTAGATAATCTTCGGCAAAATCACATAACCAATCTTTTGTCGACGCGTTTCGAACCAACCAGTGTGGTTCATCGTCAGGACAAGTTGAAGAACAGATCCAGCTTAGCCTGTTTAAATAGCTAGAGCAGAGACACCAACGGTTACCTGGCGAAAGGTTGACTCAAGGAACAAGGTCAAAATTAGTTATATAAGGTAAGAAATACATAAATATATCAATTATAAATAAATCAAAAATAAATAAATATATATAAATTTAGTTAAAATTAGGTGTGAGATAACCAAATTAATATATAAATATATAAATAAAGTAATAATAAATTATTTATTTATTTATTTAGGAAAGTTACCATAACTTTCACTTGGCACATCAAATTATGGTCAGACCCATGGAATTGTAGAGAAGACATATCAAAGTATTATAGAACAAACTTCCAAATTTAGAAGGGCTCAAATTTCAGAGATATATTGAGAAACGGGCCATCCATTCATACAAGACATATCAAAGTATTATAGACCAAACTTTCAAATTCAAAAGGGCTCAAATTTCAGAGATATATCAAGAGAAAAGTCACCAATCATTCCAAGGTATTTGGAGAGATACCTAAGATTCTTCCACCTGAGATGATCACCATGCTATTCATTTGCAACCTGGAAGTGTACCGCCTAACATTAGGCCTTACATATATCCATACACACATAAGAGAGAGCATAAGCATATGGTTCAAGAAATATTAGAGGCTGACATCATTCAACCTAGCGAGAGTGCCTTGTCTTCACTAGTGGTGATGGTTATATAAATAAGGAAGGTTCATGGCATGTATCCAAATTACAGAAAACTCAACAAAATGACAATCAAAGATAAGTTTCCTATTCTTATTATTGATGCATTATTAGAGGAATTGCATGAAGCAATTTCCCTTCCTAAGTTGGATCTTCGTTCTAGATATCATCAAATCAGAATGAGGCAAGATGACATTCCCAAAACAACCTTTAGAACACATGAAGGTCATTATGAGTTTTTGGTTATGCCATTTGGAGTTACAAATATACCTTCAACATTTCAAAGCTTAACAAATTCTATTTTCAAACCCTTCCTTAGAAAAATTATGTTAGTGTTTTTTTATGACATTATAATCTACAACAAATCTTGGAAAGAGCATGTATAGCATGTTGACAGGATCTTAACACTATTGGAAGGGTAACAAGTTAACAACTATATGAAAAGCCTTCCAAGTGAGCCTCAGGGGTTCAAGAAGTGGAATATTTAGGTCATATTCTATCCCATGAAGATGTCAAAATGGACCCTAACAAAATCAAAGCTATTAGGGAATGGTCAGCCCCCAAGACCTTGAAGAAACTAAGGGTTTTTAGGATTGACGGGATATTACTGCAAATTTGTCAAAAATAATGGTCAAATAGCAGCACCTCTAACAAAATTATTGAAGATGAAAGCATTTGCTTGGAATAAAGAAGCAACCAAAGCTTTTGAAAAACTTAAATGTCAAAAATTACGGTCAAATAACAACACCTATAACAAAATTATTGAAAAAGGAAGCAATTTTATTGCACTAAAGAACCAACCAAAGCTTTTGAAAAACTTAAAGAGGATATGTGTACAACTCCCCTCTTGGCGACACTTGCCTTCACAAAAACTTTCGTTGTGGAATGTTATGCCTCAAGCCATGGCATTGGTGCAGTTTTGATGCAAGAGGGAAGGCCCCTTGCCTTTGAAAGCAACGAACTTAAAGGAAAAAACTTACTCAGACCCATCTATGAAAAAAAACATTGGCCATACTACATGCAACTAAGAAATGGTATCGCTACCTAATAGGAAGACACTTTAAAGTAAAAAATATCATGATAGTTTGAAATAATTCTTGGAACAAAGACTTTCTTCAAAAGAACAACAAAAATGAGTTACAAAGATGTTGGGTTATGACTTTGAAATTATCTACAAAAAGAGAAAACAAAATATTGCCGCAGATGCACTCTCAAGGAAAAAGGAAGACACAAAGGGTTTACTATGAACTATTTTCGTTCCATAATCTAACTGGGTGGAAGAAGCAAGGATAGAATGGAAGCAAGATGAGAAGATATGCAAGATCATTCACCAACTATAGGAGGAACCCAATGCAGTAGAAAAATTTATGTGGAAGAATGCTTTGTCGTGGTATCAAGATTGCTTATACCCTTTTAGTGAGGCCGAATTACCCTGTTTGATGCCAACTTGGTGTGGAGGTGACTAATAGTTTACTTAACTCAGTAATAAATCTTTTTACATGATTCAAAAGCCCAAGAAGGGTCTATTTTAATGGACAATGACTCTAATGACTTAAGACAAGACCTAGAAGTCCTCAATGGGGACTTTGACCTAAAACATTTCATTATGACTCAAATACAATTTATAAAGACCGAACCTAGTTACATTCTTCAACAGGTTATAGCACAAAATAAGATGAAACAACAAACAGGTTAGCATCGTAGTGAAATGGAATTTGAAGTGAGTGATTGAGTATTTGTGAAACTACAACCATATAAGTAGTTGTCCCTCAAGCAACAAAATAAGGACAAGAAATTAGAAATTAGCACCAAGGTATTATGGCCCCTATAAGGTGTTGTGGAGGATTCGAAGTATGGCTTACAAATTAGTGTTGTCTCTATCTTCACGAGTACATCCAATCTTCCATGTTTCTTGCTTAAAGAAAGTAATTGTTGACAAGATCGAAAGATCCCAATCCAGACTATTTTATTAAAGTTTAATGAAGAAAGGAAAATCATGCTTGAACCAAAAACAATACTAGAAACAAGGATTAAGAAACTGATAAATCGAGTAATTATTGAGTACCATATCAAATGGAAGAACCTACCAATGGAAGAGACAACATGGGAAGATGAGTTGTTTATGGCATGCACAAAACCCAGAAATAGTCAAGTGTTGAGGACAACACTTGTTTGAAAGGGAAGGGCATGTTAAGTCCCATGCTAACTCTAAAACCCCTTATTATGCCCTAGATATTGAGTGATTACATTCCTATTTTTATATTGTTATGTAGGCTAAAACCTTTCATGGTTCCATTTTATTATAATTGTACCCTTTCTCGCTTATATATATATATATATATATATATATATTGAGACCTAGTCTTAGGATCATCAAATCTTGTCTTATATAATGTATTCATTGTAAAAGGAAGTTTTCCCCTCGAAGTGGACTGTAATTATTGGTTTCTTATCATTTTAAGGCGCAAGGTTTATAACAATTCTTCTCCACAGTACTTTGTACCATTTCTTTCCCACTTATTGGATATGGAGATGGTACTTGTACATTATGGAGTAAACAAGGGTTAGATTTACAAGCTCAGTGTCAATGAGGGGAAGCATTGGCATCAAAATAAACTTTCATTGCTTTAGTCCCATTAAAATATCCATGCACAATAAAATATTCATAGAGAGACATTCAAAATGAAAATATGTGTCTACATAACATTTTTTACGACCATCAAGGGCTTCCCTTGAATGGAGACGCTTACATGTGAATAGAGTTTCAAAGCCTAGTGGTATCTTTTAAATATGCCCATTTTGTATCACCCAACCATTTTTGTAATGAACTCAATTCCTCTAGGTGCATTCTTAGGGACGAGGTCATCTTTTGAGTCAACAGATAGAGAGAGAGAGCTTATCACTTCAAATATCCATTTCTTTGTGATAAAGGCTAAATGTATCACTGCGACACTTCCTTCCAAAGCGATATGGGAGACATGCTACCTCTCTTCCTCGATGTTGGCAAAAGGAGAAATTCATGCAATACAAGGTTGATATAACACTCCAAGGAGTCTTCTTTTACATTACAAGCCAAGTCTTGGACTCTGTATCACCTAGATAAGGTATTCTACAGCAACATAGATTACATGTTGTGTCAAAAGAGCCTTCCTTAGTGACAGATGAGGATTGGCTCTTGCTTTCTTTTATTGCTAGAAGAAAGGGATTCACCAACAGGGTATCATGTCAATGGTAATCTTGCAAGTGACATGGAGGACTTATAATTTATCACAATGGATTTCATTTCCATAGTAATATCTTGCCATGCAATTTGGGTCACTAAGTAGCATTGTTGGAGTATTGTAAGGGAACTTCTTCATGATAGAGGCATATGGCAATTGTGAAATAAAATAAAATAAAAGAATCACTCAACCACACAACTCCACAAGTGCACTTGCCACTGACTAATAAATGACATCCATCTTCAAAATATAGATATGTACATATGTATCTATCTATGTGTATGTGTAGTGTGACAGAAATCAAGAGCCATTGACTATCTCGCGCCTATGTCGCGAGCTCAATTCCGAGTGGTCAGGAGTTGCCCCATACTCTCAAAGCGATAGAATGAATTTGGCACAAATGAGGAAAATAGTAAAAACCTCAAACAACACTCCAATTATATATGAAATGAATAGAAGTCCAAATCACATCCTTTTGGATGTATCCTACTACAAATGTTATTTGAATTTTAAATAGGCTCAAATATCACTCTATTAGATTGGTAAAATCACATAGTGAAACAAACTCAATGGTGGCCTTGTCGCTAGCACCATAAAATTGACAAAAGGGGCAATGCAAGTACACACACAGAGGGAGGGAGAGAGAGAATGAGTCATCCCACATAGTAGGCGATTGATACCATCAAACATCCTTGTAATAAAGAGATCTCTATATGCACAAGTATGTGCATGTGGTACCCATTACACTGAATGGGAATGCAATTCGCCACAAATTGGCCTTCAAACATTCTTGAACAAGGTTATCCCCCGAGAATACAAGGTTGGCTTATGCAACTATATAGTTGGTTAGTCCTGAGATGGAAATGCCACTGCACATGCTTGATTATATAAGCTAGATATGAACCCTAGAAGGACCCTAGAGTGGCAAAGAAACCCTTAGGATTCTAAAATAGACAAGATATATGAATTCTCAAAAGATGAATGTTTGAGAACCCATAATTCTAGCCAATCCCTAACAAAAGTTGCAACTATCCTACCCAAAATTACACCTAGCCATAGGAAAGTATTTGAGGAAAATTGTGACAACACAGGGGTGAACCTGAGGAGCATTACCACACTCCCATGGCCTAGGAGTTTAAACTGGCCATAGGAAAGTATTTGAGGAAAATTGTGACAACACAGGGGTGAACCTGAGGAGCATTACCACACTCCCATGGCCTAGGAGTTTAAACTGGCCCCTTGAATAGAATGTCAAGGAAGAATTGAATGCATTAGCAAATATATTACAACACCATGTTAGAGGTTCTATGAAGATTCAGGCTTGCTAAGTCCTCCCTCAAGAATTTATTATGCCATATGTTGGATTTTTCATTAAGCCAATTCAAGCCATATTTCAATTGTGACACCCATCCACAAACCAAGTGTTCAGATTTTCAATGCCATCTTCAGAAATACTCTTCATTGACACCATTTCTCCAGCCAATATAAATTACTATCAAATAATCATGCACAATAGATAACATTTTAATAGACACTATATCAGATGTATAAACAGTTGGAGAACATCAATTACAAAGAAATGTAGAGACTTATCTGGAATGTTCTCCATACCACTAACGATAGGTGTGTGCCTTTCCACCCAACCATAGGCTCAGTTACACTTATTCTTGCATATAGTTGACCACCCCCTAGCTAAGCCATGATACCACCAAGGAAAAGACTCAAGTTCTCAAGGAAAATTCCATCTATGAAAGCTACTCTCTTTCATAGGTAATAATGGCAATCACCTTCTACAAATTGGGCTAGGACTTCCATGAATTGTCCAGATGCCTTCCTAATTGATTGTGACGACACAAGGGAGTCCCTTCTTTGCCAATGTAGTACTTTAGCAACCTCCAATCTCACTGCTTTCTCTTCAACCAAGCTAGCATCATATTCGCAATCCCCTTTTTCCCAACTCAGGTTTGGATTTCCTGCACCAATTAATAGTCAAATTCAAGATTTAATCTATCCAAACACTCATTGATGCTCCCCAATTGGATTCAACACCATTTGGGCACAAGTTGACTACCCTAGGAAGTTCTATCTACCAAAGAATATCAGCGAAAAACCCACTCACGAATCAGGTCATTTTTCACTCGTGGGTGTTATTTGCTCTCTACAAACTCTACCCTTGCATTTTACAGGCCTTCAGTACCCTTTATACTTAGCAAACTTGCCCATTCAACCCCCACATGCATTCCCCTTCTCCATCCAAGGAAAACCCACGATTTTCTTGGCCTTTGACAAGGGATTTCGTGGGCCAATCACATAACTCAAGATGGGTATTGGTTGTACCCATCTCTAACCATTCTCAGTTGCCCACTCCATCTCCCTGCTTCCATAACTATGAGTGGTTGACTACCCAACTACCAATTTTTCTTCATTAATTGATTTTGGGTGTGGGAAGAAGGGAAATAATTTCAAATTCAAAATTTGGCATTTGGAAAAATGGGCTTTTGGCTATGGCTATTTTCTTGACATGCGAGGTGATTTCCCAACCCCCTCACTGATTGTCGCTCGTGGTATCATGACTAGTACCAGTGTGCCACCCTTCAATAAATTGGTTGGCTATTTTCTTATTTAATTACTTAATGGAATACAATTACATAATTAAATTTTGGTCCATAATAATTAGAAAGTCACCAGTGTCTATGTTGCGACTTACAATGACACTAAGTCATAATTATGATTACAGATTAGTAGAGAACGAGGTGTTCCATTCCCCTCCCCCTTAAAGGAACATCATCCTCAGTGTTCTATCATTCACAAATTGACTTTATATAGTGAAGAAATCTAGGTATGCCATTTTCATGGCATCCTTCAGTTCCTATGTGGCTTCATCCACTCCATAATGCTTCCGATGTACCTTGACCTACGCAATGGCTTGGTTCCAAAGCAATGTCTCCTTTCTATCTAGTATGTGTTGAGGCTCTAGCTAGAATTCTCCTTATGACTCCACTTGAATCATAGCCTAATGATGTGATTAGAGTCATAAAAATATTTCTTATGCAAAGACACATGGAATACATCATGAGCTTTAACATCAGAAGGTAATGCAAGCCTGTATGTCACAAGTCCAACTCTTTCCAAAATCTCAAACAGTCCACAATAGCAGGGCACCAACTTGGCACAAGTTCCCATTCTCAAGGAACTTCTCTTAGGCTTGACCCTCTCGAAATACACATGATCTCACACCTTAAATTCCATGTGGATTTTGTTTCTATCTAAGTAACTCTTTTGGCGATCTTGGGCCACCTTCAATGGTCAACCTCTACTTAACCTGTAAGACTTCCTATTCCATTTCCTTTAACATGTCAAGTCCAATTGTAATGTGATCCACCGAGTGGTCCCAACTAGTCAGAGTATTGTACTTCCAGCCATATAGTGCCTCAATCGAGCTCATTTTCAACAATTCTTGGTAGCCATTGTTGTATGCAAGCTCTACTAAAGGTAGATAATCCTCCCACTTCGCAGGTTTACTCATTACATACAGGCAAAGCATACCTTCTAGGATCTGATTTGTCCTTTTTGTTTTCCTATCCATCTAAGGATGGTAAGCCGTATTGAACACTAACTATGTTCCAACTGCTTCAAACACTGCTTTCCAAAACCTTGAGGTGAACTTAGCATCTCGATCATGCACAATTACCTTCGACATACCATGTAGGTCTAAGAATTTCATTCATGAAGATCTTAGCAATATCAATTGCCTTATGAGTGGATTTTCTTGGAATAAAATGAGTTGCTTTGCTCAGCTTGTCCACTACTACCATTATGGCATCATGTTGCTTCACAATCTTCGACAACCCTCTAATGAAGTCCATGGTTATGGTTTCCCACTTCCATTCAAAATCAGAAGAGGTTGTAACAAGCATGTCAAATGTTTATGCTCAACCTTAAACTTGTTGCCATTCCAAACAACTTGCAAAGTATTTTGCAACTCCTATAGCTTTTGCATGGTTGTAATCATCTTTTGATTAATCGAGGTGTTCAAAGTAAGGCTTTTGTGTAGTTCATTAATGATGAGTGTTTTTAGTCTATCGGATTCTGGTACATACAGCCTATCATGGTACATCAATAATCCATTCTTAGTCAACTAAGATCCTATACACCTTGGTCTTTCAATCCTTTGATGCAGGAATTCCTCAACGTGTTTAAAATGTGCATAATTCTGCAAGGCATCTTTTATCTTAATTTTCAAACCAATCTCTCAAGTGTTGATCATTGCCATGTGTAATTACTTGCATGTCGTGGCTTAAGGCATCTACCATATGATTTCCCTTGCTTTTTATGTGTCAGATCTCAAAATCATATTTGCTAATGAGTTCCAACCACCTGGCTCATCAGAAAATCAATTGGGCCTAATCAAATAGATATTTCAGCCCATTGTGGTCAATCATCAATACAAACCTGCAGCCAAGCACGTAATGCTATCACATCTTAAGGGAATGGATAATAGCTATGAGCTATACGTCGTGCATGACATAATGTTTGTCGTTCTCTTTGTGCTTCTTGGACTCGTAGTTGATTACATATATGTCTTGTATGAGGACTCCTCCTAGCCCTTCCTTGCATGCATCAATGCATACCAAGAAATCTTTGTCCATATCTGCAATCTTCAATACCAGTGAATTGGTAAGGAGATACTTTAGCTGCTAATAACTTTCTTTGCATTCCCTTGACCAGACAAACTTCACTCCTTTCTTCTACAATGAAGTAATCAAGTGGCCAATCTAGATGAATATCGAAGAATAACCTATCAATGCCATGAATGATCTTACTTCAATGACATTCCTCAGGGCGAGCCAATCCATCATGGCCTTTATCTTGTCAGGATCTACTATGATCCCTTATTCATAGATCACATGACCCAAATAGTGAATTTGCTTCTAGTAAAAGTCACACTTGTTAAACCTAACATATAATTAATGTTTTCTTAACAATTGCAATACTATCCTAAGGTGTTCCTTGTGCTCTTCCTTAATCTTTGAGAAAATGAGGATGTCATCGGTGAAAACCAATGCAAATTTGTCCAAGTATTTACTAAGGATGTTGTTCATCATGCACATGAATGCAGTCGGGGCATTGGTAAGTCCGTTGGGTTGGAAATGTCGTCTTGTGAAAATATCTTCTTTAATCCTGACTTGGTGGTATCCCAATCTTAAGCCTATCTCAAAGAATACAATGGAACAAATCATTGATCCATGGCCAAGGATACTTGTTCTTAATAATCACTTTGTTCAATTGTTGATAGTCAATACATAGCCTGAGAGTGTTGTCTTTCTTCTTCACAAACAAGGTTAGTGCTCTCTAGGGGGATACATTGGGCCTAATATGTCCTTTGTCCAATGTCTCTTTTCACTGCAACTTCAGCTCCACCAGCTCGAGTGTGCTCATCCTATAAGGTACTCGGGGTAGCAGTACTGTTCCTAGCATAAGCTCTATTGAGAAGTCCATATCTTGCTAATCCTAGTATCTCTTCTGGAAATACATCCTGGAATTTTTGTAATATGAGATAATATTTGAGCTTCACCTCTTTGATATCTATGGATTCTAATACATGAATAGCATGTAGTTGGCATCCTTTCCTATAGCATTTCTTCAGATGCATCACTAATATTTGTATTACATTCACAAGTTTTGATATGCCTCTAAGAGTCCTAAGATGTCCATTGGCATCCACACATTCTAGGGTCTTGCTATAACAATCCAACTTGACCCAGTGCGTTGCCAACAAATCCATGTTGATAAAAACATCATATCAACCTAAGGGCAATATATTCAATATCGCTTGCATGTGTGACCAATTAACTCCAATTAGGCATATGCCCACTAACTCAATCACCTTCCTTTTAGTCTCTGCGACTAGCTGAACTAGCCACAATTTCTTGGCTTATTTTTATGGACACAAGCATCAATAACTTGAGGCCCAACATAACTAAGGTAAGCTCCAGGGCCAATCAAAATAGAAATATGTCTTTGAGTGATTATACCTTCTACTTCAAGCATTGATGCCCGGTGGTCTGTTTGTCAATCCTCCATAGCTATGTCAATTTGAGGCATCGCTCATGCTACATCATTAATAGTAGTAGCTTCTTGCACTTTATAAAGCCTCTTGTTGTCATCTTGCCCATGGGGACAGTCTTGAAGTAGATGCTCTTCTCCATAGCCCCAACACTTCAAGGGTCCCCTTTTCTGGTACCCTATTTTTCCATCCATGATTTCCATTGGTTTGATCTCATTTTGCATGGGGTAGTTTTGTTGGAATTTTCTTTTAGTTAGGTAATTAATCTTCGCACCCTTTCCCAAAGTCTTAAATTGTTGCAGTTTGAATCTCCTCCTTCAATCCAGTGTTGTCTTTCTTCTTGCAAGACATATAGCTTTGGTCAGTGTCTTCATTGGTCATAACAATTCTTGGCCTTTCATATCATATCATCCAAAGTCTTGGGCTCATCAAACTCGATTTTGCCCTAGTAGGACTAAGGGAATCCATTAAGAAAGTGTTGATTTCCACTTTCTCATCCCTAATATCTGGCACGTAGTGCAACAATTCCAAAATGTGTTTACCTAAACATCCATAGTTAGTTATCCCAGCTTCTAGTCATGGAACTCCTTGATCTTCCCATCATAATGCCTATATACAAATAGAGATAAAATATGCAAAGTTTGCTCATCTATGTACCAGGTAAAGGTGAATATATCAAATTGGCATAGAGTGCAACACATATCAGCAACATAATACATAATCAATGTGGCTCTAAATTGTTGATTTTTAATGTACCTTAGACAAGTGGTTTCACATGGGTTAGTCTCTACCTAGGGAAAAGTGTCCAAAATAATTCTTTTCCTAAGTGTGACTTTATAAAGTGAAAGTGACTTTATAAGTGGTAAAGTCAATTTTAAAACAATTTCAGGAGAAATCACATTGGTAGATTTAGGCCGACGCATTTCGAACCAACCATTATGGTTCATCATCAGGACCAGATGAACCACACTGGTTGGTTCGAAACACGTCGGCCTAAATCTACCAATGTGATTTCTCCTGTGTTTCCAAATTAAATTATGGATCACAGAAGCTTGAATTCGATGGTAAAGTCAATGTTAAATTATAAAGTGAAAAGTGACTTTAGACATAAAGTACAATGTGAGTACTTTATTTAATGGGTGAGTTAAAAAATAGAAAGTGAGAATTGAATGCACATTTATTCTCATCCCTTGATCTAAATGAATCTGAGCCATTAGATCTTAGGGTTGCCCAAAAGTCATTTAGGGAAACAAAAGGGGGAAAAGAAAAGTGAGACTGCATTCATTCTTCATGAGCAGATTGGAGAAAGGAGGCTGAGAGCTGGAGAAAAGTTCTGAAGGAGAAATTTGTTGCAGCAAGTTGAAGGAGTGATTTTTGGGCAAAGATGGGCACAAAAATCAAAGCATAGAAAACAGTAGAAGGTACAATACGAACAACATTTAATGTTGTGAGTTGCATGCCGTTCGAGAGAATTTTTTGTGAAAAACAAAAAAAAAAAATCCGTACAGTACATATTTTCAACTTCAAGTGGGCACGGTTTTCAAGGAGTTTTGGGCTTGTATTTTGTTGTTTTGTTTTGTTTGCAAATGTATTTTTACTGAACTTGAAAGATAAATAAATTTGAAGAGCTCTCCAACAAGTTTTTTCCCCGAAGAAGATTTAAGGGGTTTTGCCTCAGTCTAAGTTGACCAAAAATCTATGTATTTTTCTGTGTGTTGCTGGCCTGTTTATATCCATATTTATTTACAGCATGTGTTGACAATCCCATGTGTTTTAATTTGAAAGTTTCATTTCCATAATTCTATATGTTGAATGTATGTTTCTGGGAAAGGGCATTTAACTGAATGGAAGTGATAAGGTGAAATTAAAATTGCAGTTTGAATAGTAGACAGTAGTTTGGGACAGCAAATAGTGGTTCGGACAACAAACTGAATTTTTGGACAGCAAACTGATATTTTGGGACAGCAAGGTGAAATTTCACACAGACTGAACTTTTGGGACAGTAAGGTGTGCTGGAAAGTTCATTTCTCCATTTTCTTGGTTTTGTAAATTTTGGACAGCAGTCATGGCCATGTTCTTAAGGATAGAGGACAGACTGGATGGGATATCCAACTATGTCGTTTGGAAGGACAGAATTCAAACAGTGTTTGAGGAGGCAGCAGTTTGGGACATAGTGCGGCAAGTGGTTGTACCTCCTACTGCTGCAGATGAACTTGTTGAATTCACAAAAAATAATGCAAAGGAAAAAAGGATTTTGATGGACAATCTGAAGGATCATGTGGTTCCTCAAGTGAGAGGAAACACATATGCATATCAAATGTGGACAGCTCTAACCACTCTCTATCAGAGTACCAATGAGAGCAGGAAGATGGTACTCAAAGAACAATTGAAGAACATCAGGATAAAAAAGGCTGAAAGTGTATTTCATTATCTTGGCAGGGTCAAACAAGTACATGATGATTTCACTATTATTGGTGAGGCAGTTGCACCCACAAAGTTAGTTAAGATAGTTGTAGCAGGACTTCTTAAGTCTTGGGAGGTCTTTGGAGATGTTGTTACCTCTAGGGAGAATCTTCCCAATTGGGACAAATTCTGGGATGATTATGAGCAGCATGAGATACAGAAGACTGGCAGTGGTGGGGTGAAGATAGCAGATGAGGAGGATGTAGCCTTGACAGCCAGGGGGGGAAACAAAGGGAAGGCCAAGAAAGGGGCCTCATCAGATGGGGCTAAGGGAAAAGAGAAGAAGAAGAAGAAGAAGAAAGATACGGATATGTCCAAAGTCAAATGTTGGGCATGTCAGAAGATGGGACACTATACTCCTACATGTCCTGAGAGGAAGAACAAGGGGAAGAAGTGTACTACAGCTTCAGCAGAGGTGGAGCAGTTTGCTTCACAGTTTGACCAGGACTTTGCATTTATTACTTCTACATCTAGTAGGAGCACATCATCCAATGTGTGGTACATAGACAACGGGGCTTCCCGCCATATGACAAGTGCACGGGAGTTCTTTTCAGAGCTTGCAGAGAGGGCACTTGATATTGAGATTGTACTAGGAGATGACCACACTGTGAGAGTTGTTGGTGTGGATACTCTGACCTTTGAGAGGGAGTATTTGCCTCCTTTGAAGGTCATGGATGTTTTGTATGTTCTAGAGTTGAAGAAGAACTTGATTTCAGTGTCTACCATGGAGAAGAAGGGGTTTGATGTCACTTTCTCAGGACGGCAGGTATTGATGCATCCCAGGGGAGCTTTCATCACTTTGGCCAAAGTGATTGGAGTTCGCTCTGGGAAACTATACAGGTTCAGTTTTCAGTCGGCAGGAGCATTAGTGAGTAGCACATCTGGTAGCACTCACACTAGTACCACTAGCAGTAGAGACTTGTGCGAGTTATGGCACCGAAGGATGGCACATATGCATCATGGAGCTTTGAGATTACTGAGGGAGATCACTATTGGAGTTCTTGATTTCAGTGTCGAGCATTATGAGGTCTGCAAAGGGTGTGCTTTGGGCAAGTACACCAAGTTACCATTCCCAACGAGCGACAGCAGATCTACAAGTATACTAGACTTGATTCATACTGATGTTAGTGGTTATATGTCTCATGTGTCTTTGGGTGGTTATGAGTATTATGTTATATTCATTGATGACTACTCTAGGAGGACTTGGATATATTTCCTGAAGACCAAGGGTGAGGTATTCAGTCGCTTTAAAGAGTTCAAAGCTCTTGTGGAAAAGCAGACAGGTAGGAAGATTCGGGTCTTGAGGTCAAACAATGGTGGTGAGTACACCGATGGTGGGTTTTCTGACTTCTGTGCACAGGAGGGCATTAGGAGAGAGTTCACAGTTCCTTACAACCCCCAGCAGAATGGGGTGTCTGAAAGGAAGAATAGAGCTATTGTTGGGGTTGCTAGAGCAATGATTCATGATCAGGGGTTGCCTTTGTTTTTGTGGGTTGAGGCCTGCAATACTGTTGTTTATCTTCAGAACAGGAGTCCTCACAGAGTATTGGGGAATATGACTCCAGAGGAGGCTTTCACTGGAGAGAAGCCTCATGTGGGACATCTTCGTATCTTTGGATGTCTCACATATTCTTATATCCCCAAGGAGCAGAGGACGAAGCGGAAATCCATGGCAGAGAAGGGTATCTTTATGGGTTACAACGAGACTTCAAAGGCCTATCAGATCTTCATTTCTTCTAAACGGAGAGTGGTGATTAGGAGGGATGTGAAGTTCGAGGAGGATAGGGCTCATCGAAGATCATAGGAGTATGATGAGAGAGAGTCACAAACTTCTCCTCAGCAAGGAGGTCAAGTACAGGGAGCAGGACCTTAGAGTTCTGGATCGACTGGTAAAGGAGGTATTTCAGTGTCAGTGACATCTGGGGCACCAGTGGCGAGTTCACCAAGCACTTCTTTAGGGAGTCCACTGGTACAGAGTTCACATGGCACTTCAGCTGACACAGGCACAGTTGCCAATACAGATTCTTCGAGGACAGGTGTTGGTACAGGCACACCAAGGTCAGTTGGCAAACTTTCAGGGTCAACAAACTAGGGGGCAGAGGATGAAGTTCCCTATGGGGAAGCTTCTTTAGGGAAGAGGAGGCCCAAATGGCTTCAAGACACCTTGAAGGAAGCAAAGCCCGTTGGTCCTCCAAAGAGGGTGAACAGGGAGAGTGTGCCACCTAAGCGGTTTTGCAGTTATGTAGCCAAGGCTACCAGCATTGTTGACTCTGAACCTACTAGCTATGAGGAGGCTTCCAGCCAGGAGGTATGGAGAGAGGCTAAGGTGGAGAAGTATGCCTCTATCATTAAGAACAATGTCTGGGAAGTGGTGCCTAGGCCTGAGGGCAAGTCAATTGTGACTTCCAGGTGGCTCTACGAGATCAAGCATGTTGCAGATGTGCAGCATTGAGAAGTTCAAGGCGATGTTTGTGGCTATAGGGTTCTCACAGATAGAGGGAGTTGACTATGATGAGACCTTCCCTCTCATAGCTCAGGACACTTCTATCCAGTCCCTTATTTCTATTGTTGCAGAAATGGGTTGGCAAATCCATCAGATGGATGTGAAGACCGCATTTCTGAACGAAGTTATAGAGGAGGAGGTGTATGTTAAGCAGCCACAGGGCTTTGAGGTACTTGGGCGGGAGACCCATGTATGCCGGTTGAGGCGAGCACTCTACAAACTTAAGCAAGCTCCCAAAGCTTGGTATTCGAGGATTGATACTTGCAGCAGATGGGTTTCACGAAGAGTGATGCAGATTGGAACCTATACTACATTGTTGTAGGGATGATCCGCTCATTCTTGTGTTGTATGTTCATGACTTGTTCATTACTGGGGCAGAGAGAATGATTAGTGGTTGCAAGGAGGATCTTTCTATGGAGTTCGAGATGAAGGACATTGGGCTACTGCATTAATTTTTGGGGGGCTTGAGGTGTGGCAAGAGGAGGGGCATATCTTTCTGGGGCAGGGTTGTGGATGTGTTGAGCAGATTTCACATGGCAGACTGTAGACCCATGTCTACACCTATGATCACGAACTGGAAGAAGCTTCATGCTTCAGATTCTAGTTTGGTGGATCACACATTGTATAGGCAGCTTATTGGGTCCTTGATGTATCTGGTCAACACTAGGCCAGATATATGCTTTGCAATGAACACACTTAGCCAGTTCATGGTTGAGCCCAAGAGGGTGCACTGGGTCGCTGCAAAGCACATTCTTCGCTACGTGCAGGAGACTGTTAATTATGGTCTGGACTATAGGTGGGGAGATGGAGTGAGGCTGGCAAGTTACACAGATTCAAATTAGGCAAGTTGTGCTTCTGACAGGAAAAGCACTTCAGGATGTTGCTTCGGATTGGGTTCGACAGTTGTGTCGTGGTTCATTCAAAAGCAAAGGTCAGTTGCTTTGAGCTCTTCTGAGGCTAAGTATATGGCTGCTAGACAGGCTATTTGTGAGGCCATTTGGCTTCGCAAGTTGTTGTATGGCCTATTTGATCAGGGGTTGAGACCGACAGTTATTCACTATGATAATCAGAGTTGCATCAAACTCACGAAGAATCAAGTGTTTCATGACAAGTCAAAACACATTGACATCAGATATCATTTCATTAAGGACTATGTTCAGAAGGGGCAGTGAAGCTGGAGTATATATCAACAGATGAGCAAGTGGCTGATGTTCTCACGAAGTCCTTGCCAAGAGGCAAGCATGTCCATTTCAGGGACAAGATGGGTGTGGTGAGAAACACTTTCCTCGGTAAGAGGGAGTGTTGATTTTTCCCATGGGTTAGTCTCTACCTAGGGAAAAGTGTCCAAAATAATTATTTTCCTAAGTGTGACTTTATAAAGTGAAAGTGACTTTATAAGTGGTAAAGTCAATGTTAAAATATAAACTGAAAAGTGACTTTAAACATAAAGCACAATGTGGGCACTTTATTTAATGGGTGAGTTAAAAAATAGAAAGTGAGAATTAAATGCACATTTATTCTCATCCCTTGATCTAAATGAATATGAGTCATTAGATCTTAGGGTTGCCCAAAAGTCACTTATGGAAACAAAAAGGGGAAAAGAAAAGAGAGACTACATTCATTCTTCATAAGCAAATTGGAGAAAGGAGGCTGAGAGATGGAGAAAAGTTCTGAAGGAAAAATTTGTTGCAACAAGCTGAAGGAGTGATTTCTAGGCAAAGTTGGGCACGGAAATCAAGGCATAGAAGACAACAGAAAGTACAATACGAACAATATTTAATGTTGTGAGTTGCACGCCATTCGAGAGAAGTTTTTGTGAAAAACAAAAAAAAAATGAAAAAAAATTCGTACAACAGTACGTAAATCCGTACAGTGTGTATCTGTATAGTACATATTTTCAGCTTCAAGTGGGCATGGAAATCGAGGTAAAGTGGGCACGATTTTCAAGGAGTTTTGTGCTGAAGACATAAGTTGTATTTTGCTGTTTTGTTTTGTCTGCAATGTATTTTTCCCATACTTGAAAGATAAATAAATTTGAAGAGCTCTCTAACAGGTTTTCCCTAGAGAAGATTGAAGGGGTTTTTCCCGGGTCTAAGCAGTGTTTTAAAAACCGGCCGTTTTGACTCTGATTTGGCCGAGTTGGTCCGAGTCATAGCCCAATTTGGTCGACTCGGCCTTTGAACCGGACTGGCCGGCCGGGTTGTTACCGAGCCGGCCGAGTTGGCTAACGACTCAGCCGTCTCAGTAACAACCCGGCCGGCTCGGCCGACTCGGTAACAGCGGCCAGTCAAGTCACTTCAGCGGCATTTTTTTTTTAAATTTCATTTTTGGGGACTCCCTGGGCTTCCCTGTCTGACTCATGGGTTTCCCTGTCTAACTCTGATCCCTAGTATTGATATGTTATTCATGGTAATGTTAAATTCTTAAAGTAAAAGTCCTTTTACTTAAATTTTTAACATTAGCATGAAATGACTCAGGATGTTTGAGAGTGGTTCTGGCCTCATTGGATTTCATATGGAGAAAGTAGAATTTTAGATTTCATTCAAAATCCAGCAGACTTTATCAATTTTTCAGGATTTCAGGATTGGGGGATTGCAATGTTTCCATTGAATTTTGTCATGTATTAGGGTATGGAACTCGTATTTAATCAAGAGCACCAATCCCTCTATGTACCTTGATGTTAGTGACATTGGTTGTCGAACTCCTCCGGGATTCGCTCCCAAACTGGGAGCTTCTGAAAATGTCGCTCCCGCTCCCAAGTAACACTGAGCCAGATGATGTTGGCAACTCTAGCAGTAGCCAGTAGTACTAGTCACAGACTTTTGTTGTAGAGGCCATTTCTAGCCTCCTTGGTTATGTGTTTTTGTTTTGATCTCTATATCATCATCGTGTATGTATTAGACAGTGCACTGGGTGCCATTTTGATATAATGGATATATTCATGAGCCTACTTTGATCATATGTTGTCTTCTATTTATATTCTAATGCTGTGTGTTTGGAAACATGAATGAAAATCTTTAAAATTATGTGTTTTTATAAAAAATAAATATTTAATGTATTTTTTTATATGATCGAATCATTGAAATTGAGTCAGCGGAGTCGGAGTCGGAGTCGGAGTCGACCCTCGGCCGAGTCGGAGTCAGAGTCGGAGTTTTAAAACATTGGGTCTAAGTTGACCAAAAATCTGTGTGTATTTTTATGTGTGTTGCTACTCTGTTTATGTCCATATTTATTTTCAGCATGTGTTGACCGTCCCATGTGTTTTAATCTGAAAATTTCATTTCTAGAATTCTATATGTTGAATGTATGTTTATGGGAAAGGGCATTTAACTCAATGGGAGTGATAAGGTGAAATTAAAACTGGTTTGGGATTGCAGGAAACTTTTTAGTCATCAAATTTCAACATAAATGGCCTATAGAGTCCAAAAACAATGTTATAAGCTATGGGGTCACTGACCTAATACAAGTCTACATATCAGTGATAAGCATGATCACTCTTCATCATGATCAAACTCATCACCACTACTAGACAAGGGATCATCAACACGAGCTACATAGATAATTTGGCTGAGTGTTTGAGGACTCCTACAACTCCTCTGCAACCTTAGTAATAGTGGTAGTAGTAGCAGCAAAAATAGACATCAAAACTACAAATCACTGATTAACATGATCACTCATGAAACTCATCATTGATTCACACTACTAAAAATGTGATCATCAGTGAGAGATACATAAACATCATCTCGCTCAAAGTCTTCAGACTTGGATTACTCAACCTTATAATATGATAGAAATTGAAGTTTAACATGCCTAACTAGTGATTTTGGTTCGAGTGAAGGGTTCATCTCCTCGGCCTTATAATGTGATAGAAAAAGCTTAGCATCCCTAACCAATTATTTTCCTTTGAGTGAAGGGTACATTTTTGTTAAGGCCATGGTAGAGGAGTTCAACAATCAATACCACCAACATCAACAAAGTTCAAAAATCAATGCCACCAACATCAAGGTTCTTAAAGGGTTTCATGCTCTTGATCAAACGCCAATCTCATACCCTCATGCATGATAGAATCAAATGGAAACATTGCAAACCCCAAAACCATGAAATCTTGAAAACCATTAAGTCTGCTGAATTTTGAGTGAACTTTAAAATTCTAGTTTCTCCATATGAAATCCAATGAGGTCGAAAACACTCTCAAACATCCTGAGTCATTTCATGGCAATGTTAAAAATTTAAGTAAAAGGATGAAAAAGAAAAATAAAGGAAATGTTCATCCTTTTACTTTAAGAATTTAACATTACCATTTGGCATTGATTACTAGTGTTTGCAGGGTTGATATGTGTGAGGCAAATGAAAGGGGAGACATGCTTTTCTTAGACGAGTTGTTTTTGTAGGGAAACAACCACAAATTTCCCTCAAAACAGCAACAAAACTCAAAAAAATGCATTTTGTGGGGTCCGTCGTTGGCCTGGCAATAAACTGGTCAGTTTGGACCAGTTTTTGTGTTTTTTTGGCGAAATATTTTTGTCCGGTTTGACCCGATCGCCCAATGAACCGACCGGTTTCTGGTTCAAACCAGCGGGTTTTTAAAACTATGAATGGAACCTGCTAGTCTGACCGATTTGGGGGTCAAACCAATTTGTTTCAAAGTCTAGAACTAGAAATGGCCAATTCGATACTGAACCGACCTTTTCTCGCCAAACCAAACGACTTTGTACTGAACTAGCCAATTATGTACAATGTTACCAATGACGTTCCAAACACAATTTTTAAAAGAAAACAAGAATTTTTTAGTGGGGCAATCTAATATTGAAGCCTATGGCCCTACTATTGCTAATGGTAATGTTAAATTCTTAAAGTAAAAGGAGATCCTTATATTTTAATTTTTAACATTACCATTAATTGACTAAGGATGTTTGATGTGTGTACTATATATATATATATATATATATAACCGAATTCGTCATACAGGGGCCACGTGTCACGAATCCATCGAATCCAACACGATTCGTACGGGTTCGGGTTCGGAAATCGTGACACGTAGTGTCCAATCTGGACACAATCGAATTTGGATCGTGTAACGATTTCCGGACTCGAATCCGACAAAACAACGACCCACACGGCTTTTAAAGAGGGCTTTCCTCGTTTCTTTTTGCACATTCACTCATTTACTTTGTTGTGGGTGTTTAGGAGCAAGGAGCAAAGGGTGTGGGAGCATTTTCAAGGAGATTCAAGCAACAGGTAAGTGCATTTTCTCTCTAATATTTTTGCATTTTTATTACAGCAGTTTGCAAATGCATTTCTTTTACAAATTTGTGCATTTTTTGTTTATTTTTTTACAGTATTCATGGCTCAATCAAGGGCAGCAGGGAAGGGGCAAAGGAAGGGGAAGAATGTCCCCATTGGAGATGCTCCTCCTCTCCCAATTTCATCAGAGTCTGCTTCAAGTAATGTTGAGGGAATACTTCCTTCTCAATGTAACATTGACAAATATCCCTTGTGGAAATATGTCACAAGAGAGCAAGGGCCAAGCAGCAAGGTGAAGGGAGGAGGTAATGTGAGTTGGAAATGAAGTTATTGCCACAATACTTTCACGAGCACATATTTTTGTGTAAAAGGTCATTTGTTGGCTTTACCAAGTTGTGGGATTAGAGCTTGTACAAAGGTACCTTTATCAAAGAGGAAAGAAATGGAAAGAGAGTCCAATGTTGGTATGGCAAATGTGGCTGCAAAAAAAAAAAAAAAAAAAAACCAAGAATGATGACCCCCTTCCATTCTTGAGGAAAGGCAGTAACAAATTCCCATTTGAGAGTTTTAGTAGGGGACAAGCAGCGAAAAGAAAGGCAATTTCACTTGGTCCAATGGACAAGATTTTTCAAAAGGAGAAACGGAAAGAGATTGATCCCACCATTGCCTTTTTTTCTATCAAAACTTCATATCCTTCAACGCTGCACGTTCACCTCTATTTATTGAGATGTGTCGAGCTCTAACTCAAGGGGCTCCATCAGTGTATGTGCCTCCTGGGTCAGAGAAGCTAAGAACCACATTGTTGACGAAGGCAAAAAAAGAGGTGGAAAAAATGCTTGAGTCGATTAAAGCATCATGGCCAACCTCTGGAGTTAGCATTGTTTCTGATGGATGGATAGATCTAGCATGACACCCACTCATCAACTTCATAGTGTCTTCCTTGAATGGTCCAGTTTTCTTGAAAGCAGTGGATGCACTTGGACAATACAAGCATGAAAAATATATGGGTGAGTTGTTTATTAAAGTTATTGAAGATGTAGGTGTTGATTCTTGTGTGCAAATCATTACAGATAATGCACCTGTTTGCAAGGTTATTGGCATGATTGTGGAAGCTAAATATCCACAAGTGTTTTGGACACCTTACATTGTCCATTCATTGAACTTAGCAATGAAATCTATTGCTTTTAATGTGTTTCGGATTGGTAACATTATTGAGGATACACGGCATATCCGTAACTTTGTACAAAACCATACAAATGCCCTCACCATCTACAAGGAGTACAAAAATCTATCATTGTTGAAGATTGTGAATACACGGTTTGCCTCTTCATTCATCATGTTGAAGAGGTTGAGGGAGGTCAAGACCGCTCTTGGGGCCATGGTTATTTCAGAGTTTTGGTCTTTTTGGAGAAAGTCAGATCAGATAACCTCTAAAAGAGTGAAGGACACAGTGTTAGATGATGCTTGGTGGGAGAGGGTAGATCTAGTTATTCAGATCATGGACCCTATCATTTCCTTGCTTCAATTTGCAGATACAGACCAATCCATCCTAGGAGAGGTTTATGAGGGATGGGATTCCATGATTGAGTATGTGAGGAGCACTATTTTACAGAGTGAGTGCCCCGAGCATGAAACATTATCAGAGGCCTTCTTCACCACTATACAAGATATTCTTGTCAGCAAATGAGACAAGAATTGCACACCTTTACACTTTTTGGCTCACTCATTGAACCCAAAATACTATAGCCATGAGTGGTTGAATGGTGGACCTTCCCGTAGATTCCCTCCTCACATGGATGGTGAAATCTCACAAGGGAGGAAAGATGCATTCGGGCGGATTTTTCAGGATCGAGCATCCTTTGATGAGGTGGAGGATGCCTTTGCATAGTTTTCCACTGGCACTGGTCGATTTGCAGGATATGATCTTATTAGAGACAAGGGGACTAAGAAGCCCTGTTCTTGGTGGGAAAATCATGGGGCAACAAGCCCTCCTCTACAGCAATTAGCCATGAGGCTCCTCTCTCAGGTGACTTCATCCTCATGTTGCGAGAGGAATTGGAGCACATATGGGAATTTGTATAGTGTCAAGAAGAGCAGGCTTGAGCAATCCAGGGCAAAGACAATGGTGTATGTGCACACCAACCTTCGTCTTATTTACAGGCAGAGGGAAGAGTGGTTGAAGGGAAAGACAAAGATGTGGTTTGTATTTCCTGATGATATGGGTCTGGACAGCAGTGTTGAGTTGGCATTGGCCAACATGGATCTCAACGATTCAGTGCTAGAGCTGTCAGATTTGATGATGGTGATATTGTAGAGGGGTCATCCTCCACACCAGCAGATGCAAAGATGAATTTGGATACAGAGGAGGAGGACGCAGTAGAGGAGAGCAATGGTATTGGTGACCATGATGATCAAGACAGTGATGTTGATTTTGATGATGACTATGAGGATTGATGACTCATGAGTCATGAGCTACCTACTGCCTTGAGGCTTGTATACTTGTAGTTGTTTTGTATTTGCTATTTAATATTTCTATTTGCCATTGGCATTGCACTACCTATGTAACACATTTTGATTATGATGACTTAATGAGAAAACCACAGTTGTCAGTATTTTTATCTTACTATGTTGTCTTTCTCCTATTGGATCATTGATGAATTGAATATGTATTATGAATCATGATTTATCATTTATGTCACAATTGTATTTGTATGTACTATGTACTATGCATAATGTTACTTTGTAAACAGTAAAACTTACATGTAGATGAAGATCTATGTTTGAAATCAATGAATTTGTATCATGAATGAGAATTTGTGTAAGAAATATCTAATTTTTAATATATATATATAAAGTATTTGAACCAGTCCTGTTCCAAGGGGTCAACGTGTCCGTATCCGACACTCGAATCCCCGTATCCGTCGAATCCTAAATCCACGTGTCAGGTGACTTATATATATATATATATATATATATAGAAAGAGAGAGAGAGAGAGAGAGGCATCCCACACAGCATGTGATTGATACCATCATACATCCTTGCAATAAAGAGATCTTTGTAGTATGTGCGTGTGGTGCCCATATACATCGAATGGGAATGGAACCTGCCAAATGTTAGCCTTCAACCATTCTTGCTTAGGGCCATCTCCCTAGAATACAAGGTTGGCTTGTGCAACTATACAATTACTTAGTCCTAAGAGATGGAAATGCCACTCCGCAAGCTTGATTATATGGGCCAGATATGCACCAAGGACTCTTAAAGTGGTAGAGAAACCCTTAAGATTCTAAAATTCATGAGATATACAAATTCTCAAAAGATGAAAGTTGGAGCACCCATAAATCTAGTCAATCCCTAACACGAGGTTAAAACTCTCCTACCTAGAATTACACCTAGCTATAGGAAAGTATTTGAGGAAAACTATGACAACAAAGGGGTGAACCTTAGGAGCATTACCATGCTCCCACAGCTCAAGAGTCTAAACTGACCCCTTGAATAGAATTTCAAGGAAGAACTGAATGCAATAGCATATATTACAATACAACATCAGATGCTTTATGAGAACTCAAGCTTGTTGAGTCCTTCCTCATGAATTTATTATGCCACTTGTGGGATTTGTCATTAAGCTAATTCATGCCAGATTTTAGGTATGACACATGTCCACAAACCAAGTCCAAGTTTTCAATGGCATCTTCAAAAATACCTTTCACTAGCCCTATTTATTCGGCCTATATATATGTATGTATATATGTATGTCAAAATTACTATCTTACAGTCATACATGATAAATAACATAGTATAGACATTATATCATAAATATAAACAGTTAGAGAACATCAATGTAAAACTAATGCAAATACATATCTAGAATGTTCTACCTACAAGTATGTGCCTTTCCACCCAACCATAGGCTCAGTTGTGCATACTCTTGCTCATATCTAGCCACCCCCTATCCAAGCCATAATACCACCACGGAAAAAACTCAAGTTCTCAAGGAAATTTCCAGTTGTGAAAGCTACTCTTGTTCATAGGCAAACAATGGCAATCACCCTCTACCCACGGGGCTAGGACTTCCAGGAATTGTCCAAATGCCTTCCCAGCTAAGTTACAGGACACCTCCAAACCAGGCTTGTTCTGCTATCTTATGTGTCAGACACCAACACACAAGGACAAGCGCCAAACAAGTGTTTGACACATGTCCTCACCGTGTCCTCCGTAAAAGAGGCATGTTGCCCATAAAAACTTGTTTTCCCTTTCATTTGAGTTCATTTCACTCAACAAGTTGGGAGGTGTCAAATGTTTTGCATGCAACTGAGGGTTATTCTGTAGTTAGAAGGGATTCCAAATGTTGTGCAAGTGGCTTTGTCCACCAAACTTCAACCTTTTTCCTATAGTAATCTATTGTTTTCCTCATTTCACAGTAATCATGGCTCAATCGTGAATGACAACAGAAAAAATTCAAGGACAGGGAGGAATTCCCCCACAGATGTTGTTCCCCCTCCATTTTCTCCAAGGGCTGCTAGTGCTTCTACTAAAAGTAAGGCTACAACAATAGCTTCAAATGATTAAAAAACCATTGTTTTAGCAAAACAACAAGCTCAAGAGCAAAATTTGTATGATTGAATTTGTATCATGATCATGTAAAATTTTGAATGTTTTCAGTATCTAAGTTCTAACAACAATGAATCTTTTTCCATATTTTATATTTTAATGTGTAATTTACTAATTTTTATATTTTTTAATATATATAACAAATTCATGTGTGTAACATGTCCTTAGTGTCCTGTTCCAAGGTCACCATGTCTCGTGTTGAACATTCGTATTTCCATGTCCTCCATGGCTTGTGTCATCATGTCATGTGACTTAGTTCCCAACTGGTTGTAGCTACACAAGGGAGTCCCTTCTCTGCCAATGCAGTCCCTCAACAACCTCCCCTCTCAATGCTTGATCTTCGACCTAACCAGCATCAAATTCGCAACCCCAATTTTGCCAACTCGGGTTTGGGCTTTCTTGCACTGAATTAGCAGTCAAATTCAAGAGTTAACCTACCCAAACACACTCAAGGATGGTCTCCAATTGGATTCAACACCATTTGGGTGTGAATTTTGACTACCCTAGAAAGTTCTATCTGCCAGAAACTATTAGAAAAAGCCACTTGTGAATCAGCTCCTTTTTCACTCGTGGGTGTTCTCTTCTCTCTGCAAACTCTTCCCTTGCACTTTCCGTGTCTTCAGCACCCTCTCTATCCTCAGCAAAAATTGACCACTCAACCCCCACATGCATTCCCCTTCTCCTACCAAGGAAAACCTGCGATTTTCCTGGCCTTTGACAGGGGATTTCGTGAGTCAATCAAACTCGAGATGGGTACTGTTTGTACCCATCTCTAACCATTTTCAGCTGCCCACACCATCTCCATGCTTCCATAACTGTGAGAAGGAGCAAAATAATTTCAAATTCAAAGTTTGGCATTTGGCGAAATGGGATTTTGGCTATGCATAGTTTCTTAACAAGCGAGGTGATTTTCCAACCCTCTCACTGATTCCTACTTGTGGTGTCAAGGCTAGTACTAGTGCTCCACCCATGTGTCAATTAGTTGGGGAATTTTTTTATTTCATTACTTGATGAAATACAATTACAACGTAATAATTTGAAAATCACCAAAGCTCTATGCCACGATTGACAGTGACACTAAGTCATAACTATGATTACAAATTTACAAATTGGGAGAAAACAAGGTGTTACAATTTTCATACATATGATGGGAAGCAGATGCCATAAGTAATTTTGTTAGAACATCCTATGCAAATGAGAGCTAACTTTAATGCCATGTTAAGTTTTAACTATGTACTGCATCCTTTTATATTACATAAATAGTTTGTTGATGTTTAATTTACTTTATTTCAAAGGCCACAGGCATATAAATTAAAATTATGTAATAGCTTAGATATCCAATAAATAAAGACAAGCAACCAGATTGCTATTGGACTATTAGACTTTGTTGCGCAGAGGCAAATAAAAACCTTTGGCATGGGAAAGTTTCCTACTCAAATTTGTTGATTTGGGGTAGCATCAGATGTGCTCTAGCCATGAAAATTGGTGGAGAGGCTAAAGCACATGAGATCTCCAAGATCCAGAAATGGTTTGGGGAAATTCCACCCAGTTAAGGAGATATTAAAATAATTAATATTTTTAATGGGTTCCTAAGTCTAAACTTAGAAAAATAAAAATATTAATGGGTATTAATATAAAACTGGGTGAGAAGGTTCTAAATGACATGGATCAAACCAAATCTAATCTTAGTCATTGATTAGAGATGTAATCTCAGTCGTTGAAGCCTCAACAGAAAAGGTAAAGAGGAGGCTTCAGGGTCAGTTGGAGAAACACCAGATTGATCAGTCAGTTTGATTTTCTAGAGCGGGGTTTGCTAAGAGAAATCGAACCAATGATCAGAGTTGCAGCGAGGGGTAGTGGGTGCATAACAGAGAGGCAGAGATAGTGTCGGAATACCAGCGCAGAGGCAGAAAGGAAAACTTAGAGCCAGCAAGAGCCACACGGAGGGCCAGAGTGACTGCGCAGAGGGCCAGATGGCCTGCGTGACTGACGTAGAGGCTACAAAAGTGATGCAGAGGGCTAGAGTGACTGCGCAGAGCCTCAGAGGGCTGACGCAGAGGCCAGGTGGGCTGACACAGTGTCTCAGAGAGGCGTTGGAGAGAGTTTCGTGGAGCAGACTTTCAGAATATCTGCTTCTGAAGAGAGCTATTACTACCAGATAGATTTATCTGTTAGGTGATCCAGTTTGGCACCTAGTTGTACTCAAGAAAATTTGCTTAATAATAAAACCCTCAGAACTGCTGCACCGGTTTTCCCAAGTTGGGTTTTTCCAGGGGACGATTGTCCAAAGATAATAGTGTCCCTTGTGTGTTTGTCTATTTCTTTCAGTTGATGATCTGTAGATGGTTGAGACTACATTGTGTTTATTTCAGTATTTATATGGTTAAATAACTTGTTCAGTAATTAAACAAGTAGGAGAAATAAACCAGATAGTGCAGGAAAATTTCTAATGGGTTAGACTTAGAAATTTCAACATGGTATCAAAGGGCTGCAGATCACAGGAGCGCTAAAGGCACCAGCTGAATCAAAGAATTTGCAACAGAAACAGCTGTCCCGAGTGACAGAAGTTGTTCCTAATCAAAAAGCAACAGAGGAGGAGTGACGCAGAGGGCCTACGTCATTAGTTCGAGCCAAAGAAGGGGCAAGCACAAAAGCAGTGAGAGGCAGAAGAGGCTCACGAAGAGCCATGTCATCCTGCTCAACCAAGTAGGAGTGACGCAGTTGGCTAGTGGAGCGACTCAGCCATTGTCGAGATTGCGCAGAGCCTAGAGGCTCAATTCTTCAGTTGTTGGGGCATAGGAAGCTGTGGGCAGATTGTGGAGTGTGAAGCTGGTGGGGTGTTGTTGTTGAGGCAGAACAGTACCTAACGGGACAGAACCAAGGTAGAAGGGAGTCGCTACCTAGGCGAATTTCTAACCAAGAAATCCAGATCAGTGTTGCAGGAGCAAAGGAGATCGGAGAGGTGCGATTCGACTGTTGGCAGAAGGATTTCCAAGAGGGAAATCGAGACTCAGAGGGAGTCTAGAAGAGAACTTCCAAGAGGGAAGTAGAGACTCAGAGGGAGTCAAAGAGAGAACTTCCAGG
The DNA here is from genome assembly GCA_031772625.1 of Pinus tabuliformis. NCBI lineage: Eukaryota > Viridiplantae > Streptophyta > Pinopsida > Pinales > Pinaceae > Pinus > Pinus tabuliformis. The sequence goes on from CM062811.1 coordinate 492,928,344, forward strand.
AGGGAAGTAGAGGCTCAGTGGAGTCGAAAAGAAGAGCAAAGATGGCCATGAATGGACTAAGGGATCAGGACAGGCTGGACGGGGCGTCCAACTTTGTCATCTAGAAGGCCAGGATCCTGTTTGTTCTAGATAGACAATTGCATCAAGGCCTTCGCCTTGAGAACCGTAGTTATCCCAGTCGACCCAGCTGATAACGAAAAGTATGCGGATGTGATGGCCAAGGCAAAGTGATGGGGTCAAGATCATGTGATTTAGCATATTGCGGAGAAGATTACGGCAAAGGAAATGTGGGAAACCTTGACGACATTGTATCAACGTACTTTCGTGCAGAGGAAGATGCTACTGGAGAATCAGCTGCATTCGTATCAAATGCAAAAGGGGGAGCAAATAGATCTCTTCCTTAGTAGGTTGCGGGACATTCGGGACCAACTGACTTCCATAGGGGCCATGCCGGATCAAGAGTTGATGGTGAGGACTGCCTTGAACACAGTCTCCGAGGAATGGGAGACATTCGTCCAAAGCATTTTGGGTAGAGCGAATCTTCCAGATTGGGAAGAACTGTGGGCAGCGCTTCGCCAAGAAGAGATCAGACGGTTGACCAAGGCGGGAAGTAGTGGTAAAGGAGCTCGGGTCAAGAAAGAGGAGGAAGAGGATACAGCTCTAGCATATGCGGGGAAGTAAGGGAAGAGGAAGAAAAAGGACCTTTCTGAGATTAAGTGCCTCAACTGTAGGGAGCTGGGCCACTATGCAACCTAGTGTCCTAGGAAGAAGAATAAGGGAGAGGCGTCTGACTCCAAGGCAATGTCAGCTAAGGCGGAAAAGGAGGTAGAGGATGATGATGATTGTGCCATGAGTGCTAATGTACCTCTAGAGAAGAGGTGGGGTGACATCGAGCTGTAGTCAGGAGGACTACAGGAGATGAGGGGCAGGATCCTTGAGGTACCCAAACTCTTAGATCATATCCGGCTACAAGAGCCTCGAAGTGACAGTAGCAGGATGAAGGATGTCAATAGAAGCGGATCCGGATGAAGCGGCAGAGAGTGCTAGAGTACAGTAGTTCCTGGCAGCGCAAAGAGGGTTGCAACAGTGCGAGAGGCACAGAGGAGGTTGCAACAGTGCAGGAAGGCACAGAGGTGTTTGCAACGGTGCAGGAAGGCACAGAGTTTGTTGTAGTAGCGCAGAGGTAGCACAGGATAGCAGCAGAAAGAGCTTCAACGTCAGGAGGGTTTCTAGCCTGACAAGGATGTCAGTCGTTGGGTAGATCAGTTACCATCGTCTCAGTAACTAAGTTGCAGTGCAGCAGTAGCAGTGGGAGTGCTATGGGCAGCATGATGAGAGAGGGATACAGTGCAAATGCAGTGTTGGGAGGAAGGACTAGCAGCAACACAGATGCAGAGGAGCTGTCGTACAAATGTAGCAATGGCAGTGGTAGAGCCATGGGCAGTAGTACAGGATGCAGCAGTGCAGAGGATGTTGGGCAACAAAGCCAAACATCAGCACAGGTACTGGTGCTGGATGATCAGAGTGATGTTCAGTGATGGAGCATTACTAGAGCACATTCCTCACTAAGAGGGAGTGTTGATTTAGGGTAGCATCGAATGTGCTCTAGCCATGAAAATTGGTGGAGAGGCTAAAGCACATGAGATCTCCAAGACCCAGAAATGGTTTGGGGAAATTCCACCTGATTAAGGAAATATTAAAATAATTAATATTTTTAATGGGTTCCTAAGTCTAAACTTAGGAAAATAAAAATATTAATGCGTATTAATATAAAACTGAGTGAGAAGGTTCTAAATGACATGGATCAAGCCAAATCTAATCTTAGTCGTTGATTAGAGATGTAATCTCGGTCGTTGAAGAATCAACAGAAAAGGTATAAGAGGAGGCTTGAGGGTCAGTTGGAGAAACACCAAATTGATCAGTCAGTCCGATTTTCTAGAGCGGGGTTTGCTAAGAGAAATCGAACCAGTGATCGGAGTTGCAGCAAGGGGCAGTGAGTGCATAACAGAGAGACAGAGATAGTGTCGAAATACCAGCGTAGAGGCAAAAAGGCAGACGGATAGCCAGCAAAAGCCACGCAGAGGGCCAGAGTGACTGCACAGAGGGTTTGCGTGAGTGATGCAAAGGCTACAGAAGTGACACGGAGGGCCAGAGAGCCTGTACAAAGCCTCAGAGGGCTAACACAGAAGCCAGGTGGGCTGACACAGTGTCTCAAAGAGGCGTGGGAGAGAGTTTCGTGGAGCAGACTTTCAGAATATTAGATTCCGAAGAGAGGTATTACTGCCAAATAGATTTCTCTATAGGGTGAGCCAGTTTGGCACCCAGTTATACTCAAGAAAATCTGCTTAATAATAAGACCCTCAGAACTGTTGCACTGATTTTCACAAGTTGGGTTTTTCTAGGGACGATTGTCCAAAAAAATTCTTGTACACTCTTGTTGGTTTTAATTGACTACCATGCATACTGTTAAAATACAAAATGTTTTGAAGCTAAGAAGCATAAGATTTTTGCTTTTGGAAGAGAGATTCAATACTTATTCATTCCTGTCTACCAGGGTAATACCTTAATCAAGAGATTTTCAGCTGAGTATTTTGAATAAAGAATCCAAAAGCATTTGAAGCCAAGAGGCCATGATCTAAGTTGATGAATTGGAAACAATATGTGCTTTGCAAATGAGATCCTTGGTTGGAACCAAGAACCACAGTTACAGATATAAAATAGTAATCAATATCACTCCTTGTTGGACCCATGAGCTAATAGCTTGTTGAAGCAGAAACGGAAATAGTGTTTAGTGTGTATGCTTAGCTTTGGTTTCATGCCAGGATACTCTTGACTTCATGAGATCCCTTGTGTTGTAGGATTAAGAATCCACAAAAATTGACTCTGACCTGAAAGTTGAGTCCTTGGAGAGTTTTTGTAATCATGCAATGTCCAGGTTGACCTTCTATTTAGAGACTTCATTCAAGGACATCATTCTTGTGATCATAATTTCATTGCATGCTGGAGAAGACAAGTTCTTGAGTGATGCACTCTTCTTTGAAGATGAACGTTAGGAATTACTCCCTTATGGTTAGATTACATCATATGTGGCTGGTTGTCCTGTTTTACGCAGTTTTTACATTGTTGATTTCAGTTTGTTACACATCAAACAAGAGATGCACTTGTAATTGACATGTAGAATAATGTTTCAGGTCTCGTGTAGATTACAGATTGCAATCTAGTACTTTAAATCAATTACAGCATTGCCATCGGATAACCACAGCAGAGTAGTGAGTCCAGGCTTCTAACATGGATTGTTGAAACTTGAAATGATCTCCTACATACATCACAAAAAAGATACACCTGTAATTGCCATGTATACTAATGTTCCAGGTCTCGTATAGATTACAGATTGCAATCTAGTACTTTAAACCAGTTACAAAATTGCTGTCAGACAAACCCAGCAGATTAGTGGGTCTGGGCTTCTGACATAGATTGTTCAAACTTGAAATTATCTCCTCCACTGAATTGTCAATACTAAGATGAAATCATCCCTTGGCTCAGGTTTGTTCTATGTCCGTGAAAATTTCACTATATATAGTATTAGAGCCGGCATCAGGCCTATTGTAAAGGCAACTATGCAGCTTTGAAAGGCATTCCATATTGAAACATTTTTCTTTTTCCGCTTCTCTTATTTATATCAAATTGAAAAAAAAAACAATTTCCCCGTTGTCCTTTCGCTTTCAAGACCCTGGATTCTGAAGTTGCTTCTACATTTCTAAATCCAAAAAGTTAGCATTCTCAGAAAAAGAACTTTGACCTAAACAGGCATGATTCACAGTATATTTGAGATATTATGCACATAGTACCATCTCTGAGATCATACGAAATATTTTCTGTCCTAGATATCTAAATGCAAATTAAGAGACAGATAATATCCAAATAAATTTGAAACACATCTTCATGCCAGTCACTTGAAACAAATTCTGTCTTTGTACTCTCAAAGTTTCAAGAAAGAGGCAATAAATACCAGTGTTGCGAACATCTCAATAACATCCCAATCTCGAAATCACGATTTTTTTGGCCTAGCCGATGTTTGCTGATTTTTACCGATATTTCGATGGTGTCTTGATTTTGCCGATGTTTGCCAATATTTTCCGATTTTTACGATTTTATCCTGATGCCGATGTTTGCAACAGTGATAAATACAAAGCACCATTTACTCAACATGTGTCAGAATAATCCTTATCTTTTTATTCAAGTCGGACAAATTCCAGCAATTCCATATAACTTGGCTCATAATGGAGTCTCAATTGCTAAAACATAAGATTCAAGGCATTCTTCTTTTGTGACACAATGGCCAACATTCCAATTAGCCAGATATATTTCAGGTCCAACTCAAACTACCAATTTTCCAAACTTTTCGCTTTAACAAATTTTCCAGATAAATTTTGCCTTGCAAAATGAGATTGTTACATTTAACAGAAAAGCGAACTGGAAAAAAGCAATCAGAGAAAAAGTGACCAAATGCCATTTCAAATTTAAAAACATGGAATTGACTGCAAACAATATTTTGGATGTTGCAACAAGACCCTCCAAAAGATCCTATCCGACCCTCGAAGCATAATGATGATGACCCACCACACTCCAAAAGATCCTATCCATCGAAGCATAATGATGATGAGCCACCACACTCCGCATGTCATGGTAGCATTTTATCACCTTACCATGGCAGCAAGATTTGAGTGTGAATATGATTTGGTATAGAAGAAGAAAAAAATGTCGCCTTACCATGGCAGCAAGATTTGAGTGCGAATATGATTCGGTATAGAAGAAAAAAAAAATGTAACAAAAATATCTGGTATAACTAAAATACAGAAGTAGACATCTCATAGATACAAAAACATGCATTATTCGAATTTTGGAAAATTTAAAAATATACAATAAACCATTTAAAATTTTTACATTCATTCTTCATTAGTTATTGTGAACAACTTTAAATACAACTGATATTTGAAGCATGCATACGTACATACATATTCATGCACACATACATATTCATGCACAATGTGATCGTCCTCATTCCCTCAACAGCCCCATGAGAATTACTAGTGTCAAGATACAGAGTTTAATATAAGTGTTAAAAACAAAAGCACAATCTCGGATAGATAAATTTTAAATCATAAGTGAAAAGGCCCTGCTTATGACCTCAATGTATGTATTTTTTTAGGTTGGTTCAGTACTAGTGAGACTTCAAAGTTCATTCAAAGGATTAAGGGAAACAATACTTACAAATATGTTTGAAAAGATCTCCATGTTTTTCTATCTTCATTCTTTACTTTGTCTTACTATGCAATATCCTTCCTGCTTATGCCATTTGAGTTTATATTTATTTATATGAAAGAGAATATGGGCTCTTGATTCACAAACGTGGCCTGGCCAATATGTTGTGATAGTAAAGTTACAAATAGTATGAGTTATCATTTATTCTAGTTCCACTCTTATAAAACAAATAATGAATTGTTAAATTGTTTAAAATCAACTGCAGCATGAGCAATAGCTTTTTTAGTTGAAGTTCCACTCTTATCTTAACAATTAAATTTTCATGAACAGTTAAACTATCAAATGAACTTACAATGTGGTGGTTTCTCGAGTTTAAAAATTCAAATATATTTAAGTAATATTTCAACCTCTGAGGAGTAGACCAGTTGGTTTGTGTGGGGTTTAATCCCCATCAAGTTCAAATCTCATGGGGAGGGATTGAGGGTGGGAACCAACTATGGGAGATAAAATCTGTCCCAAGGGGCATCCACCCTTAACCAAGCCTCGCACAATCCTGGCGACAGCATCCCACAGTTAGGTAGATCGTTCTGCCATCCAACATTGGGGCTGGCCCTGGCCTAGGTTCAGCCCAGATCCAAAAAAAAAGCAACATTTTCTCAATCTTTAAAGGTTATAAAATTGTAAATACTTAAATTTAAGCATTTAGTTATCTTACTCCTTGTGAATATCAGCTGAATCTTGAACTCCATGTGAATTTCTATATACCAAAGGCCAATATGGCCACTTGCTACCATAGTTACAACTTATTCCCTGATTATGGTCATTACTGGTCAAGTTTACCTTCAGAGCCTTAAATTTTGGACATCGTGGTATTGACTGTATCATGCACATAGGCCAATTTTGCATGTCACAGATAGATTTGGTGAATCTAGTTTAGAGGGTTCTTTGATGCACCCATGATTTTCCTACTAGTGGTGGTGGACTATCCGCTGCATGTACTTTTTTTCTAACATGTTTTGTACATTATTGTCTAGTCAATACAAATTTGGAAGCATATTTCAATATATCTCCGGGCATTTTCCATAATGAAATTGCAGTTATATATTTGATGGGGTTTTTTTCCAGAGCAAGACCATTAAAATTCTCCACATTTCCTTCTGAAACATGTAAACAACACAATTTCAGATTGGACGGGTTCAACTAGGAGCTGGGAGCTGGGCTATTCCTTGCAGTTATTATAATTGGTGTTCACTACTTCATAACCACACACAAAAGCCAATAATCATACGCAGGAGACAGAACCCTGAGCTGGGACTTTTCTAGGGCTTTCATGCATACCCTACAGCAAATGATTTCCTAACATATAACAAAATGGACAGACGAATTATGGTCATTTTTTTCATTGCCAAAAATCAGGACGCCATCACTTTCACCGTCAGGTCCAGCAGAATTTAAGGACAAATCCACAATTAAATCCGAGATCTGTTGCAGTATGATTTCGGCAGAAATACCCAAATATAAAAACCAACTAATTGCCAAACAAGGAAAACCGAGATGAATTTATCAGAACCCGCCTAAGATCGACAGAGCCCACGTCGAAAATTTTCCAAAACACAAGAAAACAAATAAGGCATTACCTGGTACACATAAGGCTGAAACGGAGTAGAAAGCGAAGGAGCAGCCATGGCGTCTGAGATTTAAACTATTTCGAATTGTAACCACAAAAATGATGACTTCGATCTATCTATTCAAATATCCAACAACAGTTCCCATATCCAATAATCCCATTTTCTGCATTGTTCTGTTTAGAGTGCGCGTTTCAACTTCAAAATTCAAGAAGCCATTCATATATACACGAATTGATATTAATCAGTATTTTGCACATCCTCCTGTGGCTCGATCTCTTTACCCTTTGGCCCCTAAGTGAAAACAGCTCTGCCTTGTTCAAACCCAGCATTCTTTAAAACCGTGTGTTACTCATACTGATCTATTGTCGTTCCATTGAAACAATGGGAATGCCACGTCGTCGATTGCTGATGTGTCCAACTGTAATTGGGTGAACCTTCGCTAATGACGTGGTATCTTCCGCCTGCGAGGGGTCATAGCAAATGCGACCTTCATGAGTTGCAGAAGTCTTTGGATGTGGACACGAAGCGGGGTTCCTTGGACCCTCTTTTTAATATTTTTATTTTTCCTAGACTACGTGTAAATATGATATATATTTTACATTTATTTTAACTATAAAATAATTAATAAATAATTGATTTGGCCTTTCACATATTCACTTTTTTGTTTTAATGTATTAAGTTCTGTAACCAAAGCACATGTAATGTCGAGAATGACGTTGTACTAGAAGTAGTTTTCCATTATATATTTATTTTTAAGATTTAGAGTTTAAATAGGATTAGGTTGGTTTACCAAAAGGACTGGTTTGATTTATAATTGGATGTTATTTTTAAAGGTATTGTTTTATTACAAGAAATTTTGATTATCTCTAAAAATTTAAGTGCATTTATATCAAATTTGTTATCACAAAAAACAACTATTTTATTATAAGATTAACTTATTGTAGAGGCATAGCATTTAAGATTAACTTATTGTAGAGGCATAGCATTTAATGCATGAATTTTAGAGTTGTAAATGAGTCTAAGCAAATTATCTAGTGATTTTATTATAGCATTAACTTATTTTGAGTATAAGCATAGCATGATTTTTAGAGCTATAAATGAGTCTAAGCATATTATTTAGTGGTTTTGATGATTCAATATTATTATACCTGTTTTATGTATTGAGTTTGGTTTTGTTGATGAATTAATATTATTATATTTGTTTTATGTATTGAGTTTATGTTGATTTTGAATTAATTTAGTTAAAAATAACAAATATTTTTCTATTTATTAAAATGTAATTTTGGTTTTTTTTTATTTATAATTATCTCTTATCTTATTGGTTGTTTATTTACACATCTTATTGGCTAATACCTAGAAATTTGTTTCTTATCTAATTAATAAAGTACGTGTCACTTCAGTAGTGTCATTCTATATGTATTAAGATGCTGATGAATTCATTTAAAGTCTAAAAGGACCGATGTTGATTAATTTAATAGAAATTTTATTAACAACACATAGTAAATGGTACCATATTGATTGAACTTTGTGTCGTCACGGCCTTTTGGCACTGTCCTCAATGGAACAACTCATATGTAATGAACTTTGTGTGGACATGAACAAAGGAACTTTGTGTGGACATGAAGTGTTATTTTATATGTATTAGGATGCTAATGAATTCATTTAAAGTTTAAAAGGACCAATGTTGATTAATATAACAGAAATTTTAATAGGCATTTTTAAGCTTTGTGCAACATATAGTAAATAGTACCATATTTATTGAACTTTTTGTTGTGAGGGACGTTTGGCATTGTCCTCAATGGAACAACTCATATTTAATGAACTTTGCGTGGACATGAATGAAGGAACTTTGTGTGGACATGAACCAACTGCATTGTGGACAATGGAACATTCGTGCAATTAAATTGGAGAAGATTGCAATACAAATATTGCAAATAAAAACCAAAAATAAAGTTTGCAACCTTAAGAGATTAAATACTTAAATTTTGTTTGAGGGTAGCAAACCAAATTTTCATAATTAAAAATCATAATTGTATTTTAATTCTCCTCTGGAATAATTAATAATCATAAGGTTAAGTTTTTATTTATTTATTATTGTAAAAACTAAATATCATAATTGTATTTTAATTCTCCTCTGGAATAATTAATAATCATAAGGTTAAGTTTTTATTTATTTATTATTGTAAAAACTAAATGAAATATAAAAATATGGCATTTAATATTATATTAATCATATTAATGTGTTTATTTAAATAGACGATTATAATAAAAATATTATGTTTAATATAAAAACATCAATATTTTTAATGTGGTTGTTAATAATAGTTATTATTTGTCCTATATTAATAATATGAATAAAGATTTTAATATATGATTGATTATTATTTTTCAGTTTTAGTAAATTAAATATTCTTTCTAACAAAGTTTTTCAAATTTGTTTAATGCATTTAACTCTTTCTCTTAATTATGCATCAAGTAAATCCATCATTTATTTATAACATTTTTAGAAATTTATAAGAAAATGTGCCTTATGAAAACATTACATTATGAACTATTTTAAAAGTAATTATTAAACTTTATAATAATTATTTAGTATAAAATATATTTTAACTCATTTTAATTGAAAAGCGTCTAATCAAATTTTGAACAAAATTAATAAGAAAACAACTAACTAATTGTTGACAAAACTAATTAGAAAATAAAATCATAAAAACTGGAAAAATCAAATATTCAAACTACTCATATAATTTTCACCTTATATTGGAAAAGATGAAGATTAAAGAGTTTTATTCTTATTCTTTTCATTTTTAATTTTTGTGTAATTCATCAAAACAAACACTTATTATATCTATAATGATTAAATACTTTGCATCTTAATTTTTTTATATTTATAAAAATATTTAAATTTCGAATTTAATAATTTAAATTATGATTTTTAATTTAATAATTTTAATTATTTTAAATTTAATTTAAATATAAAATAATTATAGTTTAAATGTTTATTAACCATATAATATATTTAAAAAAAAATATATATATATATATATATATATATTTTATACTTATCTAATCAATGTTTAAAATGTCATCCTCCTTTTATCAAATTGCAACATTACTATATTTAAACTAAGGGGCAGGTACTAGCTACTATGTAGCACTTGTTTATTATTGTATTTTGTCATAGATTGTGAGGTAATATGCAATATTTAGTAGCTTATAACTTAGTAGATTCTTGGCATGCGACTATCGAGTAGAGGCTGATAAGACTTTTGTAGTTTTAATCTTAGGGTAGCCTTTTTCTTGTTCATGGATAATGATACAAGGTCAGGATCGCTAAGGAGGAGCTCCTATGCTATGGGGAGGAAGATGTTTTGAGTGCTTTGGCCATATTCAAATTGCACAAAGAACTATTGGAAGCCTAGAGAAGCGTGATAGCATTTAATGCAAATGTGCAAGGAGATATGTTCATAGGGTGTTCAACAATTTTGGTGTTAGATGGAGGCAAGAGGGTGAAAACCAAGTCTCGATTGGCTAAGACAATACCTGAGGAGCTCGAGCTAGGATCAAAAGTGCATCCATTTCCCCCTCAATCTGTAGTTAGGTTGTTCTATAAGACTCATAGGGTAGGGTTTCAATCTGAGCCTTTTCCAGTTACTTCTCCTTCTCCTTTATAGGATAATGCATTCCCAAAGGCTAACAGTCTTGGAAGGAAGTGACGAGTGCAAAAATGCACTAGGGAAAAGTGTGAGAAGGTGAAAATGGTTTTTGGGGTATGACATGATGGTGGAAAAAGTGGAAGTCTTGATTAAATAGGCGCTTATAGGGTGGATCAAGGGAAAACTGGTAAAGGCCAATTCCTTGAAACTTTGGTTGGAAGCATGTTATAAGAAATTGCTTATATACATTCTTATTTTACATATTTTGATTAAAGGTTGGTTATGCTTTGAATTTCAAAATGAGCAAGTTGTGGATACCATTCTATCTCAAAATTGGCTTTAGGGTCCTTCTAGCTTAATTTTTAAACATTGGATACTTGGTTTTGATCTTTGAAGTGAACCCTTGGATAGCCAACATGTCTAAGTTTTGCTTACAAATCTACCTTTAGAATGATGGATGGCAAGGATGTTGGTGGAACTAGAGCTAAGAGGTGGTCTTTCGAATGAATTGGAGTTAAAGTGAGGGGATTGTTCATATTCTTCAAAATTGGACTTCTAGAAGTTATCTTTCTATTGTTATGAGTACCACAAAATAGGACATTTATGGAGGGATTGTAGAAAAAACCAATAATTTGATTTCTAAGAATAAAAAATGGGTAAAAATGTTTGAGGCTCTAGATTCCTTTCTTGCAAAGGTTGGAGTTGTCAAGGTAAAGCACACTTCCACATTAGAGGTGGAGACTCGTAAATCAACTCCTTCATTTGCTACTAATCCAACTTCTCTTTAAGGAAAATTTCTCTGAGCTCCCCTAGTCAAAGAAGGTCCTCTCTATTCATAAGGCATGTTATATTCTTCTACTTCCCAAAATCTTCCAATTATTCCATAAAATCATTCTCCGACATGGTCCACTCTTTAAGTCCTTGTCTTAAAGATGATAAGGAGAATGTGCCCCCAATTCCCTTGATCTCTAAGGATTTCGGAGAGGTTGAGATCCTTTGTTCCTAGTCTTGTGAGAAAGGATATCCTTCTCTCCTAGATATGGAAGGGTCACTTGGGATCATAAAAACCCTCAAAACCCACATGGACAAGAAGTTCAAGCCTCCTTTGTTGGAAAATCACAAAGGTAGAAAGATTGTCTTATCTTGATATTTACTTGTGATTTCTTGGCAATATTATTAACTTCTTTTATGCCTTCTTTTATCTTATTATCATCAAGCAATTACCAAAACATAAATGCATGAAGATCAAAACAACAAGGACATAGGATATAGGCTATCAACTAGCGCAAAACCCTTCTCCTAGGGGAAAACCCAAAAATTATCTTCTCTTCCTTTAGAACCAAACCAAATGAGACAACCAAGACCCATAACCAAGACAAAGACCTTCTCCAATCCACCAAGTCAGCCTCCCAAAATAGTATTTCCAATCAACTTCTTTAATACTACATCAACCAAAAATTTCGGCCCTACTGCATCAGAATTTTGGCCTTACTACAAACATGTAATTTCAGCCCTTTCTTGCAACCCAGAAACTTGCATGTGTGGGAGAACAAGAGAGAATTTCAACTCTTTTAGGTTGAAAAATGTTTCTTCTTCCTTTCGCTTTAGTTTCTTCCTCCTTTCTAGCCTCTTCGCACCTTCTTTTCCACTTCGAATTGCAAATCGAACTTTATTTCTTGGATGGATGATCAAATAGGCCGAATGCACTTCTATATATAGTCTCTTCAAGGTGGTCGAATCCCTTCAATGAGATCAACTTGTCTTCTTTTGAGGCCGACTTGGTGGAGGAGTGACAAGTGACACATTTTACATCAAAATAATTTTCTTCTTTGATACAATGAGCCCAAGAAGGGTCTAGTACATAATGACAAGGACAATGACTCAAGACACAAACCCTAGAAGCACTCAATGGGTGTTTTGACCTAGAAACAAAATAAATAGAGCATGAAACTCATGCTTATAAATAATTTTCTTTGACGATAAATTTTCTTTTTAGTTCTTTTGACATAAGAATTACATTAGACAACAATTATGAAGACTGATACTAGTTACATTTTCAACACTCCCTCTTAACTAGTGAGGTATTCATAATTGTTCAATCAGTACAAGGTTCACCTCAATTTGAAATGTTCCAAGAAGAGTATAATAGAATACACAATGTTAGATACCAAACTGCCAAGGTATCACATCAAAGCTCCAAGTGTCATTTCCAAGACATTAATACAAGGATCTAAGACACTAACAACGACTAAGGTGTCATCAAGGCAACTTGCCACTATAGGTACCATTAGGCCACAACCCTGGTATCAATCCAACGGGATATGGATACCATCTAAGACTTCATGCCAAAACACCAACCCTTAGGGATCCAGGTATCATCAAGGTCAAACACTAAAACAGAGCTCCACAAGACCAAGATACCCTCCCACACCGGATCTAGACATCATCAAGGCCAAATTATAACTGATATCTAAAACCAACCAAGCCAAGATGTCCTCCCAAATACCATCATACGGAAACTTATGGTACTTATCTCCCCTTATCAACCGAATCAGAGATATCCACCAATCCAAATATACAAACTTCTTAGGGAGAGATCAACATATCAGTTACTTTGTTCATTCATCTTAACATACTATAGCCTCACAACCCCAATATATTTGTTCTTATTATCAATATGCTAGCAAAATTTCTAACATCCTTAATTATTCTGATGTTTCTTAGGTTATCTCAATATCCAAACAAATCTCGACGAAAGCTTCCTTCTCCAACTTCACCAGCAACACCAAACTTAGCTTTAACACTTTTCAAAATAATCGAATATTATCTTCAACATATCAATACCAATAGTACCTTAGCTATTCTTCGATCTCATTTTCTCCTTACTATATGTATGGTTGACACAGCATTTCCTCCCTCTCAATTATGGAGGATGTATCCTTTCCTTCATTCAAGCTCCCTCTCAACTAAGGATAAGTCCATTATCAACAACTTGTATTCTTCCAAGTGTACACAGGCTCTTTATTTTGCTTCATCATATCATTGGAGAATTTTGACCTTCCAAAACATCATTCCTTTTATCTTCATATGGCAACAAGGTCATCATGTAAACTCCAATGTCATCAGGATTCTTACAACTCTATCTTTCATGCTCAACATCATCATAAAGTCATCATCAAGCATGAGGTAGGCATACCTCTTTACAACTATGTGCCTGCAAATCTCAACAACAAGTACAACTGGACACACACACACACATATATACAAGAGTATGAAATTAACTTTATCATATTATCACGATGAGAGCATCTAGGGTTATCAACACTTCAAACAAGAAAATAAACCTTAGATATTCAAAACCTAAACCTTGTTAGGGTTTCAATTGTACGAAAGCATTTATACCTAGGGTTACACTTTTATGCCCTATACTCTTACAACAACCTTTGCTAGGGTTTTGTCACAAACCTTAGATATTATTATCAAAACTTAGATATCCAATAATTAAATCATGTTAGGGTTTCAACCATACCTAGGGTTTCATTGTTCATGCCTTAGGATCTTTTATCAACTTTACAAGGGTTTTGTCATAAACCCTGTATACTATCACCAAACCCTAAAAATATAGGGTTTTATAAAAAAGATAGTTATTACAAGGGTTGATTTAATCTAAACACCCTAAAAAAAGAATCTTTACGATTCTATACCAAAACCCTAGAAATGATCATACCTTCTTATATAATGGAGATATGCTACAAATTTTGTAACCTCATACATACCTTGAGTTGCTTCTATTTACAAACCTTGAAGGGATTTCTTTGCAACAAAGTTTCTCAAGTCTTCCTTTTGGAGGCTCCCTCTGAATCTAACCATAATCCTTTCTTCTTTAGAATATACCTGCAATCCTTCTTCTAAAGAAAACAATACGAACGAATTATAATCAAGCATAAAAAATAAATCTAAATATGTATAGAGGGAATCAAAAAAATAATGAAATAAATAAGGAATACTTATCTTTTGTGAAAAGGTGGAAGCTCCCTCTTGATCTTGCATCAATCTAGTTTTGTGAGGGATTTCTTCAACTTATCAAAAGAACTCAAGAACTTTTTAACAAAATATATTAGATAACCCATAAATAATAACCTATACTATAAGAAAAGTATATACAAGGGATAATATCCCTAAAGACTTAATATAATAAGTCTTTGACTTCAGAATGCTCAATTTTGTTCTTCTTTGGAGCTTCATCAACTGCAAATGTAGCTTGGTTTCTTTCTCTCTTCTCATTCTTCAGATTTTCAGACATTGGTTCTTATAGTGTCCCATATTGTGACAATGATAGCATCTCCATGATCCATCTCCATTGGAGTATACTTTTATAGTTACCAAGGATCTAAATTTATTACCAAGTATTTATTCATCATATTCTTCATAAGATCATGATATCTTACTTATTAAGTACCTGCAAAATTTACTAGCAAGTACCACCAAGCAAAATATACAAGTACGAAAGCACGAAGAAAATTTCATTAATCTATGGAATCTTTAGAGAGGAAAAATTCCTAGGGTTTCCAGATCCAAACCCTAAGATTCATGAGGTTACCTTTCGAAACATCAACTCTAGGGTTTGAATCTCAAATCCAATTCTACCCTCATTAGGGATTGTTATTTCTCCATAGACTACCTATAAACCCTAGAGACAAAAAGCTAGTGTTTCTATGAGGGAACAAAATAGAATAAGGTTACGGTTTTTTACCAGGGATCTCTAATTTGATATTCATCTACGGTTTATAATCGTATATATTAAAAAATCTTCAACAAATATAAGACTACAAACCCTAGACTTAAAAACATATAGCAAAACCCTAATGCATATTTATATATAGACCTTTAAACAAAAACTTCACAAATGATCATGTTATGCCATGCGTACCTTATATTAGCCTTACTTACCCTTTCTTAAAAGTGACTACTGCCCAAGTTATGCTTTCTTCAGTGTTGTCTTCAAGATTTTCTTCAGAGGATCTTTGATTTTATCTTTGTTATTCATATTCCTTGAAATGATGACAAATGATGCCTAAAGAGTGCTTCTCAACACCTACACTTTCTTCATCCTTCTATCCTAGGTCTGCGGTCTAATCATAGTGTTTATGACTTATAAATATGTCGAAAAATATGTTCTCGAGTTTAGTATTGCTTTTATAAGGTTTGATATTCTTCAAGTTAGCTAGTAGTATACTAGGACTTGTATGTGATTTTCAAAGACTTCCTTCCTCCTAGTAGATGAAAAATCCTTCAATAGATATTTAAAAGTCAAATGATGAGACTCTTGTTTTACTTATGAACTTTGAATTGTCTTCTTGAATCCTTATAAGAGAAATTGACCTTCAAGCTACCTTTTTCCTTTTTATGCTTCACCTTAGCTCTAATACCATGTTAGAAAATCAAAAAGGCAAAAAAAATTTCTTATCTTGATAATTACTTGTGATTTCTTAGCAATCTTATTAACTTATGTCTTCTTTTATCTTCTTATCGTCAAGCAACTACCAAAACATAAATGCATGAAGATCAAAAAAACAAGGACACAAGATATAAGCTTTCAATCGAGAAAAACCCTCTCTCCTAGGGGAAAACCCAAAAATTCTCTTCTCTTCCTTTAGAACCAAATCAAATGAGACAACCAAGACCCTTGGCCAAGAAAAATACCTCCTCTAATCCACCAAGTCGGCCTCCCGAGATAGTCCTTCAAATTAATTTCTTTAATATTGCATCAACTAAAAAATTTGGCTCGATTGCATCATAATTTTGGCCATACTACAAACTTCCAATTTCGACCCCTTCCCGCAACCCATAAATTCACACGTGTGGGAGAACAAGAGAGAAGTTTTCTTCCTTCACTTTTGTTTCTTTCTCCTTTCTAGCCTCTTCATGTAATCTCCCTTAATAATAAATAATAAATAATATAATATAATATTAAAATACAAGAAAATAAATAATAAACATTAAATAAAAAATATTAATAGTAAATAAATAATAAATAATAATAAAATAATAAATAACAATACTAAAGCTCGTCTGAGTCGGGCACGAGCCTTGGACTAGGATACATATCGGGGAGACTTATGATTGGTTCCGAAAGTGGGAATAAGGACAGAGATTCCTTGGGATTTCCCGGGTGTTGTGAAACTTTCGATGTCTACTGGTTATACTAGATTAGCAGAGGGTGTCGGCAAACTTGAAGTAATAAATAACAAAATAAAATGTTAAATAATTCAACTTAACTTCGGGACGAAGTTCCTTAAAGTGTGGGAGTATGTAATGTCCCTTAATAATAAATAATATAATATAATATTAAAATACAAGAAAATAAATAATAAACTATAAATAAAAATAGTAATAGTAAATAAATAATAAATAATAATAAAATAATAAATAACAATATTAAAGCTCTAAATAATTCAACTTAACTTCGGGACGAAGTTCCTTAAAGTGGGGGAGTATGTAATGTCCCTTAATAATAAATAATAATAATAATAATAAATAATATAATATAATATTAAAATACAAGAAAATAAATAATAAACAATAAATAAATAATAGTAAATAAATAATCAATAATAATAAAATAATAAATAACAATACTAAAGCTCTAAATAAATATAAATAGAAATAAAACAAAAAAGCAGTGAAAATTAGTAAAGCTATCAAAAAGTAAAAACAAAAGAAATAAAACAAGAAAGCAATAAAGTTGCATGTTGACACATGGAGTGTGTGCATGTGGTTCCCCTTCCAATGTTCGCTCTATTTAATAGATGGTGAGGAAGATGAGAGGCATTCCATCATTCCATGATTCCATCATCCATTCTCTTGGGAGAATAATGTTGTGAGACAAAGGATTCCCTGGCAGTAGTATGTTGATTGAGGGCTGGGCTCGGGGATGGTCAGTTGTAGCAAGATTTTGTGCAATTTAGCCTATGGTTGGGTGGAGAGTCGTCCCCAAAACCTTGTTACAGTTAGCAGACTTCAACTGAAATCACAGGTAAGTGTCTTTACTTATAGTTTTGAACTTTGATGTTAATTAGTTGATAATTGCATGTTGATTATAAATTGCTTGATTAATCTAATTAATTACATGTTTATTTTGGGCTGTTACACTTCACACCTTATTTTCCACTTCAAATTGCAGATTGAACTTTCTTGTTTGGATGAATGATCAAATAGGTCGAATGCACTTCTATATATAGTCTCTTCAAGGCAATCGAATCCCTTCATTGAGGCCAACTTGTCTTCTTTTGAGGCCGACTTGGTGGAGGAGTGACAAGTGACACATTTTACATAATAATAAAAAATCTTCTTTGATACAATGAGCCTAAGAAGGGTCTAGTACATAATGACAAGGATAATGACTCAAGACACAAATCCTAGAAGCACTCAATGGATGCTTTGACCTATAAACAAAATAAATAGAGCATGAAACGCATGCTTATAAATAGTTTTCTTTGACAATAAATTTTCCTTTTCTTTCTTTTGACATAAGAATTACATTAGACAACAGTTATGAAGACCAATACTAAGGTGCAGGATAAATGGGAGGTGGGGGAGGATTAGCCCTATCAACAACAAAACAAATATAGAGGGATGGAAGTTAGTCATTTTCTTTAGCAAAGTCTAAAGCATCTAATGAAGTCAAAGGATGGAAGAAATTAACCATTGAAGGGGTTCTTAAAGTAGGAAAATCCCCATTTATGGTGTGCTAGTGATTATTCTCTCCTTGAATGAAAGTGGGGTTGGGGTTGCCCCAAAACAACAAGCCCTAAAAAGATCATTTTTTGTTTCTAATCCTAATGTTGTTCTAATTCAATAGACCATGTGTTTATGTTCCAAATCCATAGACATCATGCCTCTAATGTTGAAAATCGACATTTATGTTCCATAGATTCTGACAATTTTATAAGTGGGACCATGGCATGATGGAACACTAGCATTAATGCGATTTTTACTCATTTTATTGTTGTACATGTCATTTTAGAAGGAGAAGCCAAGGATTTATGGAATGTTTTTAATATTGTGTAACGTCCCTTTTTCTTAATGTAAATTACAAAGACCGACTTAGTAGCCTATTCATTTCCCATGAGATATGTGTGTGGGGGGGGGGGAGGAAGGGATCCATTAATCTATTGTTGAATGTCACTTGGGTGAAAATAGCAACATGAATAAGTGACAGTGAATAATTATATTAAAAAGTGACCATGGAGAAAAAATAATAAAAAATTATAAAGTCACTTTATATTATTGTCGGGGGGGGAGGTAAAAGAAAAGGGAGACCCATGGTACTCTGGCGATCCATGTCCATAAAATAAAGATAATAACACACTCTCGACATATGTTGGATATTTATGAAATTGATTTGGAAGGCTCTTAGAGCTTTGTGTAAGGTTGTGAAACCCTCATGGAAATTATTTTTGGTGGTGATAACATCCACCCTAGTTAATCAATATTGGTTTTCAGTGGTGAAATTATCCACCCTAACCTATCAAAAGTGAGGGATAATCTAGATTCCTCACAGGTGCTCAAACAAAGAAGTTCATTTGCATGAGGTCATGGGAGTTGATGGAGAAGTGCTTTATCATTGTAGCGACTCTATTTTATTGAGGTCGAATTACGATTTGGAGGTTGAATACGATTTGTGGAGGTTGAGATTAATTTTTGTAGGTGTCAAAGACGACTTTTGAAGAACCAATTAAATTAAGGAGGACAAATTGTTTATTGAGGCTAAATTCTTCCCTGCAGAGGCCAAATCCTTGTAGGAGGTCAAATCAATTGTCAAGGTTGAGTTTATTTGTTAGAGTTCAAGTTTATTTGTTGAGCTTGAACTCTTCCTTCTCAAAGGTTGAATTTCCCAGATAGGGGTTTAAGCTAATGTATGGTGGCCAAGTTCATGGTTTTATGGACAACTAATTGTGAAGTTGGAATAAACTAGTTGAGGTCAAGTTATCTCAAAAAATGAATTTCTGAACAACTGCAAGCAAATTTATGAGGAGGTTGAAATCATTCTTATAGGCAAGCCGAATTGTTTATTGCAGAGGTAGATAAAATTTATTGAGGTCATCTTTTTATTGCAGAGGTTAGATTTTCTTGAGAGGCCTAGTCTATTTCCCATAAGCCAAATTATTTGTTGTAGCCCTTTAATTGTTGGGGTCGCCTTATTCTGGAGGATGAGTTACCCTTCATTGTTGGCCCAAATTAAATTGAATCTAAATTCTTCTTCTCTAGGAAACCAAATAAATTGAGGAGGTTGCATTAGTTGCAGACTACGAGTTTCCTTGTTGTCGAGGACCGAATTAAATTGTGGGGGATCAAATTTATTCCAAGGTCAATTTATTGGCAAAGGTATAGTTCCCGCTTGGGTCTAATTCTTGGAGGAAACCAAATTAATATTTAGGTGAGGATGAATTTTACTTGGAGGGCTGAGTTGATTGTGGAAGTCGTAACTATATTTTTCGATGTCGTTCTCTTCATTTTGCATTAGTGTCGAAGTAATTTCTAGGTTCCCGAAATTAATACTTTTGTATGTAAAACCCTCCATTTGTTAATAAAATTTGGTTGGAGCATTTGATACATATTCTAATAAATTAATTGAACAAATTTAATTAGCAATGGTTTCTTCACTTAATTGTGCAATCTCTCCAATTACTCGCATATAAAGTATTTAACAAACGCTTGTTGGCTAAGTGTTTGTTGAAAGAAAATTTGAAAATTTATGCAAGTTAAACCAATGATATTAGTAGGGTGATATTATAGTGGTATCAGAGCAAGATTTTCCTGTCGACCTGTGACTCCATGTTACCTTGATAAAATTGGAGGACAATGCATATATTACTTATAGGAGATAGAAAGGGAAAAGACCTCTCTCATTCAGAATCAGAAGGAGAAGAAGAAATGGGTGACAATAATGCACAACAACTCAGAAGCATTAGGGATGCCCTAAATGACTTAGCAAGGGGACAACAAGAAATGTGGTATTAAATGGTAAGAGGATAGTGATAGTTGGTGTAGGTTATTACTCAATCCATGGAAATGTTTTGGGAGCATACATAATGTTAACACCAGTGGAGTAGGAGGGTCAATCAGTCACAATGGGAATCATGTTAAGGGGAGATACACCCATGTTCTAGTTCAAAATATTCCTCAAACATCAAGAAGAGTATCACCTAGGCGATTAATACCAAAAAATTTAGAAGAACAACTAGCAAAAAACCAAGGGCAGCAAGGGCCAGGCACAAATTTTTCTAGCTATCAAAGGGAGTATCAAGCACTAAAGGAGGAATTTCACATGTCTATGTCCTTGCAAGATTTTTATGATATCAAATATAGGAACAGGCCTAGAAAAGTTAACATGGGTCCCAAAAATCATGAGCTCCCAAAGAAATCAAGGAAGATAACCATCCCTTCTTTTGATGGATCATCTAGTTGCACAACTACAACATAGGTACAAAAGTTGGATACATACTTCCAACTCAACCCTATGACAGAGACAAAAGACAAACAATATGCTACACTACATTTATTAGGAAAATCTCATCAATGGTGGTACCATGGGCTGATCACCTTCGGAAACTCATCACCCCTTACTTAGAGTTCACACAAGCATTGATTGATTGGTTTGACTAGAAGAACCCGAAGTTACACTTCAAGGAGTTGGCACAACTCAAGCAAACATGTACACCTTATGCATACATATCTGAGTTCCAGATATTAGTAGTCATGGTGACTGATGTGTAAGAGCACAAGTTGGTCATATTATCCATTGTGGGACTAGTCGAACCTTTATGTGGTTGGTTAAGGCCTTCAAGCCAGGATCCTTACAGGATGTCATCACTAGAACATGGGATATGGAGGATGTAGTGCCCAAAAAGGTTTGTTCCAAGCCATCACTTCCCCAATAAAATAAAGAAAATATGTATTTCTAGAGGGAGGAGTCAGGGAAAAGCAAGTTGGAGGACGAGACAAAAGATGAGCTGAGGAGGAAAAAACTTTGTTTCTATTGCAAGGAGACTTGGGAACTGGGACACGAGTGCAAGGGAAAATGCAAAGTGAGATACATAGAGGTCAATTAGAGAGTGACGAGGAAGAAGAGAGAGGACTAGTTCAGGACAATGAGCATGACAATACAGATGATGAACAACCACATTTGGAGACTGGGGTTGACACCATAGCCATACTTTCAGGTGTTCCAAGTTACCATACCTTTAGGGTCAAAGGAATAACAAAGGGATAATGTGTGATTTTCATAATTAATGGTGGGTCAAACCATAATTTTATTGAATCAACATTAGTATCTAGGAGAGGCATCCCTATAAAGTAGTTTGGGGGTTTCGATGTAGAAGTGGCTCGTGGGTTTAATGTCACATGCACCAGAAAGGCTCCACGAATAACATTGAAGATGGGTAATTATACCATGATCGATGACTTCTATGTGGTGAAACTAATGGACACTAGTGTGGTATTGAGTGTTTAATGGTTGATCTCAATAGGGAAGCACTAGAAAGATTACCATACCATGGATATGGAATTCATTTCTAAAGATGGTAGAAAAGTAGTCCTAAGAGACATGACTAATGATGCCCCTAGGATTAATTTAGCTAAACATATGAAGGGAATAATTAGAAATGAGGATGTATGTGGGGCAATAGAAAATGACAGCCAACCACTTTTAAGCAAACTGGGCAACTTGTGACCTAGATTGGGAGTATTGTCTCAAATTGATTCTAGTGTTTCTGAAAGGCCATTAGAGGTCTAACTAAGGGATATGTACTCAATAAATTTGAGTAGTGTTGAGAAGGGTAGCTGCTTGCATCCTGGAGATGTTAGTTAACTTAAAATATGGGTGTTGAATGCTCGTCTGAGTGAGAAAGGGTGGAAGATAAAGGTGGAGCTTCCTAACCAAGATAACCCACACTGAGAGTAATAGGCGGTGGATGGGATGCATAATCATATTTCCTTCTTCGATGCATCAAATTTTCGTTGCATTACCAACTATTTTTTTATGTGGGTGAAATATTCCCCTGAACATCACCTCAGTTCAACCATGCAACATCTGATAAGTTAGCAGGATTGTATCATGGGGAAATCAATGAACCGGGTTGATGCTTTATGGACTAAAGGCCATTACAAAAGCCTTCTCAAAGTGTGGATAGATGGATCATGTGGAAGTAGGTGGCAACACTCAAGTCCTTTAAATAAGATCATTGTTAACTCATTGTTTTGATATGTATTTAGATGTACAATTAGGCCAACCGATAAATATTCAATATACAATAGCATGATTAAGCATGGGGGTGTGTCTTCAGAGACAAGGATTTTTCATATCACAAAATTTGACCTTCCATCATGTGAATTAAATATGGTAGCTAGGATTTTAGAGCAGCCTTATGTTAGTTCTATTTTGTAGAATGTTGTGGGAGATGTTATGCAGTTAGACCATGAAAAGCTATGCTCTTACACTTGACCAAGAATTTTTATGAAGTATCTTGAGTATTCAGAATTAGTTCCATAATAGTATTTTTATGAAGGTTGGTGCACATTTTAGTGGATTGATTTGAGGTATGGTAGAATGTGGTAGTAATACAAGGTTTAGCTGGGTTGAAATGGTACGATAGTTATATGTCAGAACATTATGCAAACACGTTTGGGATCCTAGTATTCGTATGCATGTTACATATTACTCAAGCAAAAACGATTTCAGGAACGGAGGACTGTAATGTCTCTTTTTCCAAATGTCAATTACGAAGACTGACTTTGTAGCTTATTTAATTCCCATATGTTATATGGGGGGAGGAAGGGGATCCATTAATCTATCGTTGAATGTCACTTGGGTGAAAAGAGCAACATGAAGAAGTGACAGTGAATAATTAAATTAAAAAGTGACCATGGAGAAAAATAAGAAAATTTTATAAAGTCACTTTGTATTATTATTGGGGGGGGGGAAATAAAAGGGCGACCCATGGTATTTGGATAACCCATTGTATTCTGATGATTCATGTTAATAAAAGAAATATTAGAACACACTCACAACATGTATTGGATATTTGTGAAATTGATTTGGAAGGCTCTTAGATCTTTGTTTAAGGGTATGAAACCTTCATGGAGATTAGTTTTAGTGGTGAGACCATCCACCCTAGTTGATCAAGATTGGTTTCGGTGGTGAAACTATCCAAAACTATCCACACTAGTCGGTCAAAAGGGAGGGATCATCCATATCCCTCACATGTGCTCAAACGAAGAAGTTAATTTACAGGAGATCATGGGAGTTCATGGAGAAGTGATTTATCACTACAACAACTCTATTTTATTGAGTACAGATTAATATTGGGAGGTTGAGTTCGATTTGTGGAGGTTGATATAGATTTGTCTAGGTGTCGAAGACAACTTCTGAAGAACAAATTAAATTAAGAAGGTCGAGCCTTAATTCCTAGAGGTCTAATTGTTTGTTGGGGTTGAGTTTATTGGTAAGGTTGAAATAAAATTTAGTAAGAGATTTCTACTTGCACCTATGTATAAAACTTTGCTCGTGAGTGGGATTTTCTGCATCATTAGTATTAAAGCAATTTGATACTTGGGTATTAGCTCATTGATTTAGTCTTGTCTTTCAATGCAATTATGGTTTAAACTTTGGATATAGTTTACTATGGATTCATTATTATCTATTTTTGGCACATGGAATCAAGCTCATTAACTCTCTTGAGGTTTATTAGCCACTCTCAATCTCTCATTCATTTGAGTAGTCCTTCCTAGATTGTCTATAAGTTTTCTTAGAGAATGAAATGAAATGTGAGTTGGAGGAGAGTATGAAGATGGTAGAGTGTTGGGTAACATCGAGATTTGAAGTTAAATTACTTTGAAAATAACATTTTCAAGAGTGTCACCAAACTCTAGGTTGTTTGGTTTAAATATCTCCATTGAAAACCTTATCTTTCTAAATTCATTATTCATGAACATGTTGATCTTATTATCTTCCTCATTAAGGAAGATAATGATGCTCTCATTAACGTCTATAGTGAATATACAACCCAAGAACCCATGAAGAATTAAGGGGACTCAATAAAGTCACTTTATTGTGGCACTCCACTCCCTCAAAAGCTTGAGATAGCCCATTTACCACACATACACATCTCTCCCATGATATCTACATTTCTTGTATATTCAACAATGGATGACAGTATAGTTTGATTCCAGAATCCATCATTAATAAATCACACTTGCTAGTGGACCATCATTCTCATCCTTATGCACCTAGATGGAAGGATCATGGCTCCTCTCCACAAATCACATAGACATGTACTGTATTATTTTCTTTTGGTTCTAAATTTGTTGACAAAATCACGTTTAATGTGATTGATATGGATTATTGTGGTATATTTCTTAGCTAACCTTATCAATATGATTGGAAGGCTTGATATGATGCATTAAAAAACACTTATATAGTATACGAAGATAACATCAAGTATCTTATCTACCAATACACTTAAACGATCACATCCTATTTTTTTCCTCCTCTTGTTATTTGCAAGAATCAAGGAAGAGAAAACAAAGTTGAGATAATTAATACAAAGGCAATTCCTAATGGAGCATCATGTCACGATAAGACTTGAACCTGGGCAGGGAGTTTATCATTAACCCCCCAAACCACCTGGGATAACTCAATTGACAAACTATCACATCAAATTGATCCAATGGTTAAGAAATATTCTTTAACTATTATCCAACAACCATATCCACAACATCATTATGCTCCCAAGTTCACTCCATAGTTTTAGCAAACCCTTGCACACCTCCCCCTATAATATTTTCTTTGACTTCTCATCCTTGCCTAAATACACCACCTTATGAGGATAATCTAAAAATTTTAGAGTCTCTCGATTGTTACAAAATTTTCTCCTCTTTTGGAAAACCAAATTTGGTGGTCTCTTCTCATAGGTTCACAACCAAGTTCAACATCATTCATCGCCTTAAGCTTCCTTCATGTTCGCAATACTCTTTATCGTAATTTTCTAGATTATTTGAGCATCCATGATGTTGTCAATACATATTATGAATTAACATTAGAGACAAGATATTGATCAATCATCCCACATATCTTGTTTGAGATTTTTAGCCTCTTCGCGTTGTATATTACGGTCATTGAATTTCTTAGCACCAGTTGTAATGACACTTCCCCCCTCTCTCGAAAGCATTGGAGGCCAATGCTTCTATTGTTGGGAGGAATGATGAGGATTCTAGTTCTTGGTATATTCTTAGCTCTTTAGCACTATGTTCTCAGTATATCATTAGAATTGTTGCAGGAAAGGATTATTGTGTTTTGGCATTAAAACATTATTGGTTTCCTATTCTCATGGAGTAGTTGAGATCCTATCTCTATCTATATTTGTTATTGTACTTAGTTGCTAGTTTTCAGGATCATGTTGAGATTTTCTCTCGTAATTTACTGAGTTAGTTTTCTTGATGTAAAGTTATATAAGTTTGGGTTTATTTAATGAAAATTTAATGAAATTTTCCTTTTCACACTTTGTGTGGAACGCTATCCATGAGTGGATTTCTCACATCAAAGAGGAAAATTGAAGGTATCTCTCTTGTCAAATGGGAAAATTTAGCAAGGTCAAAAGAGGTTAGTGGTTAATGCATTCAAAACATTTATATTTTTGGTCAGGCTTTGGCTACAAAAGTTTGTGGAAACTATTTATTAAATACGGGACTTTAGGGCAAAGTAATAAGTACTATTCAAATATAGTTCCTTGGAAGATTGGATTAGATAAAAAAGAAATCTACAAAGGGAGCTTCAATTGTTTGGAAATGATTGGTAAAGGATTTTCCTATTGTTGGTAAATGGGTTGATTGGAAAATAAGAAGAGCAGATAGAATCAGAGTAGTGAAAGAATCTTAGGTTGGTTTTAGTGGAACTCAGAGATTAGTTATGGATATTATTAAAGAGATCCATGCATAATGTTTTTCAAGGCTAGTAGATGTGTATGGTCTAGGGGTCCCTAGAGGATGATATCAAACTTGAAAGTTTGTTGAAGAATTGAATTTGCAAAGTAATTTGGAAATAAATTGGTCTTCTTTGTTAAATCATAATGTTATAGTCCCTTAGGATCAATAGGAGCTCATGTGGACTTGAAATGCTCATGTGGACTTGAAATACAACTATATGAAAGCTAATTGAAAAATTTGGGTGCAAGGATTTGATTGAGGAAGATCTAAATAGAGAAAGGATGTTGTGGTGGAAGCTAACTTGTAAATTAGGATGTCTCTTCAAATTTAGGATCTTCAATTTGTTAGCACTTCCCAATAAGATTCTTACCTAGTATACCAACCAAAATAACAATTGGTATGGGCCAAACACATATATCCTACATAAGATAGATGGTGAAACCATGGATCATCTTTTTGTTCCATGTCCTTATTCAAAATACATTAGGCAATAAGTGTTGTAGATTGTCATTGGTACTAACAAGCACGATAATAATACTTTGATGGATTCTTATGAGTCTTGGATGGCATGCAAGTTTTTCATAACCCAAAAAACTCTACCTTGTTATGCCTTATGGGGGTTATCACTCATAAGAAAGAATATGACTTTTCAAGGAAAAATTTAAGCTATAGGTTTGGTGTCTCATAAAATTAGGATCTCCTTTAGGGAATGTTGGAAGGCTTCAAAAGAAAAGACAACAAGGATCTTAAAGGAACCATTGATCAATATCTCAAAATCCATTCAAAGAATTCAATTCAAAAGTCGATTCTCTGTCTAAATTTTCTCTCGCCATGCATGGATGTATTTTGGTTACTTATGAATCTAGGGGAGATGTGATCTCTTCTAAATCTTCAATCTATCTATCATGATATTTGAAGTTGAATGCTACAAGCAATTTAGTTTGTTTAGGTTTATTTTCTAAATGAAGTTTTTAAGAAGTTTTTATGTTCAATAAAGCATGATCAAATGCGTTGTACTGTTTTGTTGAATGAAAGAATGTAATACGTAATTATAAGATAGATATGATGACTTTTCTAGTTTTTGAAAGGAGTTAAGAGACTTGTATTTCCTTGCAAAAAATAAAAAAGCTAGAATAATATAACATTAAAACTATATGGCTTGTTCGGAGCCTATTTGCTTTGGAATTTTAGAATGATGGATTTAAAAACCAATGTTTTAGGATAATATGGCGATACCAAAATTTTTGCATAATAATTTCTAAAAAAATTGAGATATTTTTCTAAATATATTTAAAGCTTTTATAAAGTGCCATGTGCACATGAAGAAGGTGTCTTTCATTCTTGTTCATAATGAAAAAATCCGACTTTTTTCTAGGGAAAAAAAAAACAAACATAATGCATGATTTCTAATCCACGTGAGATTAAATTCAAATATGGTTGTACCCACCCAATGTTGAAATTTTACTTTAATGCCTTTAGATGTGATTTTGGAAAGGACTTCATCAAAATAACATGGAGCAAATTGGCCAAACCATATATTTTATTGGTTAATATACAAGTTGCTTGTCATTTTCCTATCATATCTTGTTTTATGGTTTCAAGGTATATGTTGAGCTATAGTGTGTGATGAGTATTTGTTATAGTGGTTATATATATGTGCACATATATTCACCATAATGTTAACTACAACTTGGTGTGGTAATTGTAAAGATGTCCTAGGTTCAAATTTTGGTAGGGTTCCTCCACACCTTTTGTGATGGTTGAACAATATGACCTTGTTGTAGCATAACTACACTAAAGAAAGTCATGTGTTATAGTTCCAATGCTACCATCAACATAATAGCCTTTGGGTTGATGTCTTCAACTGTGTCCATATTATGACTCTTCATAGCTAATGAAATACAACTCCCCCCCCCCCCACACACATATATAACACAATACTTTTTGGTATGTATAAACAACACATATGCTATGTTTGCATCTTGAAACAATTAATGTAAGTTTAGTTTCATTTCCTATGTTTAATCTCTTCAAACTTCAAAGAGGGTCTAGAGTTTCTATTGACTCTTAAAATAATCTTCTATTGAGGTTCTGAAAATACCAAAGGCTTGTTAAATGGTTTCTATTAGCTAGATCATTTAGTCTTTCTTTACATTTACATCATGAAGAAATGATATAAATAGATTTAATGCCACATGATATGCTTATTATAGGTCTTGCAATTCTTTTGGTACCAAGGTGCAAATTTTTGAAGCCATTATCTCAATAACATGATATATTAAGTGAAATGTTATAAAGGTAAGAGTTTGATGCTTGAATTTTTTTAAGGTTAAATTTATAATAATTAATCAAAACATTACATGATAACAAATTTTGGGTTGTTATAGTCTGCCACTAGGGAAACCATACCTATGGCAAAACCATAAGCTATTTAGCATCCATACCATAAGAAAGCACTAGAAAAACCATATAAACAAAAGTCGATCATGTTGACTTGGATGTGTTGGAAGATCCACCGTGATTGGCTCTTTTCCATTGTGAGGGGAGCTACCTATATTAGGTGGGAGGTCGATATGGGCCTATATTAATTTTGGGCATCAATCCAAAATATTCATAAACACTTGCAAGTTGTGAATCATGAGGAGGATTTCCTCCTTAGCTTCATTTTTTTTTCCAATAGAACTCTTCCTAGTAATGTCTTCATGTGCCAATAGAGATCCATAATGTACATATATTGATTATGTCTGCCTCTAGTGTGACCTGTATCAGGTACCTTGTTTATAACTTCACCAACTATATTAGTGTTAGAAAGGAAACCTCATTCTCATGATATATACTTCTCAGTCTTTTCTAGCTCTACTTGAATATTATGTGGAGTTTGTGTGTTTGTTGACCGGGAAAAATGTACTGCCAACAATTAGGGGATCTCTCCGGTGCAAAAGTATGAATTATACCTCACATCGTTTGGGATAGGAGTCTCGTACGGTATGTGGGCCCGACTTCCACCATGTGTGTTTCCTCTTGGAATTCAAATGAAGAGATGTTAATGTGAGGGAAAGTATGAAATACCCCGATAATGAGGAGGAAATCATATACCTTGATAATGAGGGACAAAATCAGATACCTTGATAATGAGGACAAAATTATCCAACAATTAGTGACTTGAAGAACAAGGTACGACAATAAAAAAAAAATAAATGAGACCAAATATATCTCAAGAGGAATTAATGAGCTAAAACCATCTAAGATATACAATAATAAGAAAGTGCTAGAAGTTAGTTTCAAATTAGTTCACAACAAGTTACTAGTGGAATGAAAGAGAAAATATTCAAAAGCAAATATACGAGTCATATACCACAAATTACTTCATTAACATACAACTCATGTGAAAGCACACATGCACACACAATAGAAGTACAGGATAGCCCTTACAACCAGCATTAAAGTGCATGATAATCAACGCTGGAAGTGAAGAGATTCTCATTAAAAATGTTGCAAATCCAAGTACATGAACAACAAGTCTATCAAAATCAAATAGTGGAATTTAGGATACTCATATCATCTCCAAGATAAGCCCCTAGCCTCACCACAACTCAACTTAATATCTACCAAGAACTAGAGTGCTAAAAGCTACCTAAGTACTCACAACTATCTCAATGCTAAAAGAAATCAAGTGCTAAAATCCCCAACCCCCATTCTTGGAGGCATGAGGATATATTTATACAAAAAGAGAGGTGACTCTTCACCTTCCCATGAATATTCAATTTCCTCAAGACCTTTCATTCCTAATGCCCTTGTACTTCATATTGACTTTCACATGATTTTGGTATTTATCATTTTCATAAAAAATAACATCTAAAATATGAGAAAGGAAATACAATGGATGTTAATGTAGCAACTCGTAGAGAAGAAATTGTATTTGGGAAGTGATCCTTTGGTATCTTTGTTGTCTTAGGTAGTATATAAAGCATCTAGCCAAACCATGCTAAAGTGTACATCTACAATTTCAACTCTAAGTTCTGGGATGGCAAATCTCTTACACGCATTCATCATTGTCCAATGCTTTAAACACATTAGCTCTCCAAATGATTTTAGGCAACTTCTATTTTCTTAGCAATTTATCCTCCTTTTAGGTATAAGCAGTCAATTTCTACGAACGATACAACCATTAGAAGTGAAATATTAGAATAAGTTTTATGTTACATCATGTTGAGAAAAGTACAACTCAAAGGCACTGCCATAACCAATTGTTTGGTTATTGATATTGCTCGTTTGATTCAATAGATAATTGATCGAAAGTTATAATAAAATGGCAAAGTCACCATGCCACTCTATCTTTCTCACATAAATCCAAATGTTCAATAATGTGTAAACTGAGATTTTCTATCCTCTGAAAATGACCCCAAGTCTAAGAAGAAATCCCTAGCTTGTATATTCTAGAAATTAACATGGTTCCCAAGCATCTAAGAAGTCATTGTTTTTATAATATGATATTGATATATGTATATGTACTTGATGGTACTAGGGCTATTCCACAAATTAAAAACAACAAAAACTACCAAATATAGCTACTCATTTGGATCTACAGGAAATTATTTGCTAGTTGTTTCAGATCATCGACAGTGAAGCCTCTATCAAGTGTCACTACCTTTACAACCTCTAAAATTTGGAGTTCTTTATAAAAAAGGAATGTGAGATTCCAATAACCACACGTTGACAGTGTTGGAAACCACCAACATACAGGGGGTATCCCTAATATGAAGTCCCAACTAAACCTCACATCATTTGGGATAGGAGCCCCATCAGGGAAATATGCCCAAATTCCATTATTACGTTCTTAAAGATTTTCCTTGGATGCAATTTTCAACATAAGAGAGAATGCATATACTTTTGAGATAAGCAAGTAAGTTTTTGTGATACAGACGGTTGCAATGTGCACAAAGTACTTTCACGAAGGAGAAAAGAAAGAGTGAGCCTTTAGAAGAAAAGTAATAATACTATCCTAATAAAGGCACATGCATACATGTAGAAATAATCGTTGATTAATTTGTGAAATAGTTCACAAGGTAACAACAATCACGAAAGCAAATAAGGATGCACAATTCAAAGATGTGTATCAAAGCCAACAAAATAGTTCATTTTATTTAGCACATATAAAACACAAACATGCATAGCAAACATGAAAGAATAGTCTTACAACATTCACGATACATGCATGAAAGTGTGCCATCTCTGAGAGCTTCAAAACATTAAGTGAAAGTTCCAAGATACACAATTACAATGTTGCATCACTAGCTCCAATAGTGGAATGTTAAGCCACCACTTGCTCCTCAAAATAATGATCTTCTCTCCTATGCCTAGCTTGAGAAGCCAAGGTGAAAAGTCCTTTGCTTGAGCTATGAGGTTTTATTTATAACAAATGAGGTGACCTTTCACCTCCCATGTGACTCTTGACCTCCCTCATGACTCTTGACCTCCCATGTGACTTTTGAGCTCCTACATGAATCTTGGAATTCCTAGTGACTCTTTACATTCCATGTGTGACCCTTGGGCTTCCACACATTTTACATTTTCCAATTTTCGAAATTACATAATTAATTCCACCAATAATGTGGCAAAAATACATGAGACAAAACAACACTCTTGTGTTGACACTTTGAAGAGCTACAATTTTGCAACTATGACATGAAACTTCATTGGAATTTATCAATGCCAAGTTCTTCTCTTTGTTGTTATGCCTTTAATCCTTCATGATAGATCTTGCCTGTACTTCATCTTTAACCTCCAAAGGGTCTAGTTATAGCATTGGAGTCTTCCAAGTCATTTTAGTTCCAAAATATCTATCATAGTATAGAGTTTTGCTATCTCCTTGTATGATAAACTCTTTGTGTCTCACCTCCACAAGTGTCTTCTTGCAAAATCTCCTTGATGACCTCCTTGAACATTATTTTCCATGTTAAGATGGTAATACCTGCAAGTGAAGTTCACTCATGGCAAGACAATATCGATCCCAAAATCACCTATTCTACCATTGTTTTCTCATGCAAAATGTTGACTATGGGACAATGCGAAAGGACTGAGAGAGAGGGATTCTTGGGTGAAGAGCGTAGAGGCAAGAAGCAAGGGGTGAAGCTTTGGGCAATTTTACTACACAATTCATAATGATTGAGGAGGAGGCTCTAGGGATTGCACAGGCTTCCATTGCATGGCTCAAGAGATGGCCTTATTGTATACTGAGAGTGCATAGTGTGCAATACAAGGAGGGGATTGATCAAGGCTTGAATAATGGGCAAGTGTAAGCAGTAAGGTTGAGTGACTATGCTATGAAGTTACTCAATTCACAGTGAAGGAGGTTGTCCTCAAAATGGGTGCAGTGAATCAGTCCGGGTAAGGGCCTGATCATTAATGCTTAGGAATGCGCAATGTGCTCACCACTTGGATAGAGGTTGAATGTACTCTTGACTTGTGCAAGATGTGAGGACAAGGATGAACTCCAAAATTGACTAAGTGCAGGATTAATGGACAAGAGAGTGAGAGTAGGAGCATTCAATAGACCTTGAACATGATCACACACACATATACAACCAAGCACATGACAAGAAGATGCACAATACCCAAAACCAACATGCATACCATGAAATGACAATAAGTCAACACTTATGTCCAAGTGCGACTATTAGGGTGTATATCTTTATGACATAAGTGTCGAATGCAATCAAAATGTGCGCTATGCCATGGGAATGTTTCCAACACATGTGTTAATGACAAGCATGATCAAATAATGCAAGAGAGTATGTTGGAGCTGCCTCTTAAAGGTGTGCCAGGGTTGCTTCTGACAAAAGACGACACTTAAAAATTCTTTAAAAAGGAACTTGAACACCTAGAAGAACTTAGAGAGAAAGTATAGAAAAACTTTAATGACTCGAAATGGCAGGTCACACAATCAATTAGAGGCTCTAAAATTTGAATGTAAGTAAAATTTGGAGTTTGTTATAACAACAACAACACTTGGGATTCACTGGAAGAACCCCAAATTCTCTGTTTAGGTCTAAATTTTGTGCACAAAGTCTAGCCCGTCAGGAAGTATTGGTTCACCATGTGGATCACCCAAGTTTCCTTAATTATCTTAGTTATAGATGTAGTCTCCTCTATTCCCTTTCTAGGCTCAAAAACATTTATAAAACTTGCCCTACCTGATTGTTTCCATTCGGGAGAAGGATAGTATATATTCACGAGTTTAAGATAATCAAAGTTTTATTACCATCTCTAGTGGTGCTCTGTTATTAGCAGGCCCATTGAATACCCCTGCAAAGTCACTTCAAAGAATCATAAGCATTGCTTTGCTGCCAGCAGGCCTGTTGAGTACCTTGACGAAGTTGCTTGCTTCACCTCTCTGCTTAGGAAGCCTTTCTCTTCTTTCACCCTTTATTTTATTTTCAATATGCTCTTAGCATTTATTAAGAATTTTATTTTTTCAGGGTGGAAGAGGGATCCCAAATTATTAATGAGCAAGAGAGTTTGTTCCTTGTTCTATGAAGACTCTTATATATACCTCTAAAATTATTTTGCTCGCTTTAGTTTTCTCCTTTTCCTCCTCTACTTGATTGGATCAGTAGGTTAAAAAACCATTTAATTACAATGTCGAGTCAAGGAATTAAGATCATAGAATGGATATGGGCGTCATAGTTTTGCCAAATTTTTCTAGTCACAATGAATCATACTTTCTATTCAGACATCATTGACCTTAAAGATATTTAGATCCAAGCAAAGAAGAGGGATCGAAAGTTAGCCACATTAGAGAACATTTGAGGTCTAAAATGGGCCTCCTAAGAAAAATTTACAAGCAAAATCAACTTTATAAGAACCAATAGGATTCAAGATGATGATGTCAACCATGGGGGATGATTCACCATTTTTTTGGTAAAAAGGTACAAAGATTAAAAACTAATAAAATACTAAAACTGCTTTCAACTTATCTCCCTAAGGTTTTACTCAAATCCAAGCGGAAGTACTCATTGGATGTAAAATTTAATTCCTCATCCAAGGACTACCCATGTTTCATACTTTCGATGGACCCTGCTACACGAAAAATGAGAAATACGTGAAAAAATGTGATTGCAAGCATGTTTTTTTTCATGTATTTCTCATTTTCGTGTAGCAGGGTCCATCGAAAGTATGCAACATGGGTACTCCTTGGATGAGGAATAAAATTTTGCATCCAATGAGTGTTCCCACTCGAAGTTTGAGTAAACCCAGGGAGATGAGTTGAAAATATGAGTTGAAAAAGTAATTTTTTCTTTTTTCCCTCTAAAATTTGATGATGTAATCTAATTTTATTCTATTATTTCCACTATTACTTAGGAGGCCCATTTTAGATCTCAAAATTCCCCTATTGAGCATTGCTAGATGTCACAATGCCCTTCTAAAACTTTCACCATATTTTCTCAGAGAAAAAAAAACACTTACACACAAGATATTATTTATGTACATTGATCAAAACAATTCAAAGAAATGAAAGCCAAAACATGACATAAACAAAGGCAACAACAAAAGACAGGCAAGAAAAGAAATATGTACATAGGTAGAAATGCAACCCTAAGGCTGCTACTAAAAACAACATTTCAAATCTTGACCATTAACGGGAAGAGGGTCAATCCTCTTGTCTAAAGACTGAAGATGATAAGTATGATGGCCAAGCTTATCATGGATAATGAAGGGTTTAATCCACAGGTATTGGAACTTGGTTTGTTTTCCTTTCTCTTCATGGCCCTTGTCCAATTTAAAGACTAGGTACCCCACACCAAATTCCTTATTCCCCGTTGATTTCTTGTCAAACCAGTGTTTAATACAATTCTGATGCATAACAAATTTCTCCTTTGACTTATGCATTTCTTCCTCTAGTTTGAGAAGGGTGTCTATCCTACTCTAAATCACCATACATGGTTTACCTCAGGATTCTTGGGAAAGTTGTAAGGTTGGGAGTTACAAGTTTAGAGGAAGGATAACTTCTTTGCCATACATGAGAAAGTAAGGAGAGGTCTTCATAGAAGGCTTAGGGGTAACATGATCAACCCATAAGGCATTCAAAAATGCATTTTTCCAGTTCCTTTTCTCATATTTAATGGCTTTCTTTATGATGTGAATTGAATTCTTATTTGTAGATTCAACTAAACCATTTCCCTAAGAGTAATAGTTAGATGAGTGCTTTAAAACAATACCATTTTCCAAAGAAAAATAATAAAGTTTGAACGATGAAAAGTAAGTTGCATTTTCAGACACAAGTGATGTAGGAATGTCAAACCTGGTAATGATATTCTATTTGACAAAGTGAATGACTTCTTGCTCATTCACTTGTCTTAATGGAATTTCTTCAACCCGCTAAGTAAAGTAATTTGTGGCAGTTAAAATATATCGATGTTGCTTTGATGAGGGCAGAAAGATCTCTCCAATGACATCTAATCCACATTGTTGAAACGGTTCTTCGACAACAAATGATGTAATGGGGTAGTTGAATTCATATCACAACTAACACATATTTGACAAACAAGACATTTACGAGAATAGACATGTGCATCCTTAAATAGTGTGGGCCAATAATATTTGGCCCACATTATTTTGTGAGTTGTAGTATCACCCGCATAATGTCCATTAGTTGGCCCATCCTGAAGGTCCTTTAACACCCTTTCCAAATTTGGAAACTCCAACCATCTGAGTAAGACACCATTTCGGAAAAGCACAACATGAACAAGATGATAAGATAAATCTTTGAGACTGTAACCACCCCTCCCACATTTACCTGTTTCTCCAGGCTACTAGGGTAAACATGAGACAGAGAGCTACTATGACCTAACCCGATATCCTAGATCCCCTTAAGGAAGTGGGGCCAACTATTAACAACTCAAAACATCCTACATGAGCCACATGTCACTCAAGGGTTGAAAAACCACCCCAGGTGGCCAAACCCTGAGCTATACCTCTGTTTCTGAGCCCCGAGCCCTCAAGTTCTCCCACAACAAGGTCTCTATGTAGTTGGGAGCCTCCAACCGCATGCACACGCTTGCATCTATTGAGAAATCTAGGGCATGAATAGTTAAAAGATTTCTATGCTTGATAATTGCTTGTGATATACTTTTACTTCTTGGATTATAGTCTATTCTTCATTAATTTATTATTGTATTCTCTTCATCAAGGCAATTACCAATATGCACAATAAAAGACAAGTGACACAGTATGTAGGCTTCTTAACTAGGGCCAAAACCCCTCACCTCTTGAGAGGAAAACCCGATGAAAATTCTTCTTCTAGATCTTCAATTGATGAGTACCAAGACCATGACACAGACCCTTGACTCTAGTATCCTCCGAAGAACCTTGTCACTAACCTTGCTCTGCCTCTTCCCTTCGATTTCCTTCTAGATCTGGAACTGATCTCCTCAACTCCTTCTAGAGAAACTCGGTCTCT
This sequence comes from Pinus tabuliformis, assembly GCA_031772625.1. NCBI lineage: Eukaryota > Viridiplantae > Streptophyta > Pinopsida > Pinales > Pinaceae > Pinus > Pinus tabuliformis. The sequence goes on from CM062811.1 coordinate 492,965,333, forward strand.
AGATCTCGGTCACCTAAAGAATCCTTCTCTTGCTACTCGAGAAGAAACCCTCCTTCACTTTCCTAGTAGAAACCTTTATTCGTTGCCCCAAAAGAATACCTTCTTCGCTGATCCAGAAGAACCCTTCTTCACTAATTCAAAAGAACCCTTGTTTGATAATCTAGAAGAATCTCTTTTGCTTCCCAGAAGAAATATCCTTCGCACTTCTCTTCGTGGTCTCTTTCTTCACATTTCTCTTGATTGAATGCATGTTGAGTTGCTTGCCTTCAAGTAAGGCTGAGTTAGGATATATATACACTACACCTCATGTCCTCTAGGACGACATCATTACTTGTAGTTAGGCCGACTTCATCTAACATGTTCTTCCATCGTAGTAGGTCGACTTGAAGAGGATAAGTGACAAGGTCTTCGAGGATACTTTATATAGACAAGATTGATCTTTTACAAAGTGTAACATGACTTCATTACATGACAATGACTCTAACATTTTATGACTAGATGACAAATGAATCCTAAAGATTCTCAATTGGAGTTTTGTCTAAAAAATAAATTATCTTGCTCATGAAACCCATGAAGCAAGTCAATACAATAATTTTATTTTTCTTCTTTACATCTTATTATATAAAATCATAATTACATGTCATTAGGAATACCGAACCTAGTTACACTTTTCAACACTCCCTCTTAACTAGGGAGGTATTCAAAATGGTACTTGGGCTTTATCAATCTGAAGAATTTCTCATAAGAAGAATTTAGATTGGAAACTCATTTGTATAGCATCATATCAACCATAATTTTTACATAGCAAGGCCTTGACTAACAACTCCTTATCTCCACAATATTTGAGCTCAATGCTTGTGAGACCAATGATTTATAGACACCCTCATTATTGTATTTCTCAAAACATACCCCACTTGAGTTCTCACAGGGTATGTTCCATGAGGACTATTCTTATCTTAGACTCTCCAACCCTCAAAGAATATTGGTCCTCCATGACTACTCTTCCATTTTATGCCTAATCTCATCCCCTAAGAGTATCAGATGCCAAATGATTACCCAATCCTCTATTTTGTCTTCCCAAGTGAAGACCAGAATGACATGTCTATCTCTCCCTCTCAAATAGGGAGGACATATTCCAATAAATGAATGTACTCATTCCTACCGAAATGGAATGTACCTAAGCTCCCTCTTGGCTTAGGAATTTCCAAGTTTCTTCCAATAAGAAACTTCTTTGTAGGCTCCCTCTTAACTAGGGACCTATAGTAGCTCCTCATGTGGAACAACCAACTGCCTGAAGAACTCCTCTTTTCTTCGATGTCATTAATTTATTTTGTCATGGAGTCTTCATCTTTTGGATCTCCTTCATAGGGCACAGACCATCCATCGCTTTAATCCATGAGTTAGTCATGTCCTCCTCTCATCATAAAGTGATCCATCAAATTTTCCATCTGGCCTTTGCTTTATGTCATTCTTCCTTCATGCCATATTTTCTGGAAGGATCTTACATCCTTCAATATGGTCTTCTTAGAAGTCATCCACAGGTCTTCCCTTAAGGAGTCCTGCATAAGCCCATCCAAATATTAGTTCACAAATAAGAAATGAACAATTAAATCAAAATTACCTTTCTGATGGTATTTCATCATGACATCTTCTTGTAGGTATCAACATTCTGCAAGCAGATTGACACATTTCCCATAGATATGCTTTGTAGAGGGTCTCCATCTTTTTCTGACTTCCATTAGAGTCTTCATATCTTTCTGGGAGATATTCCAGTCAATTCTTCTTGGTCTCGTATGTTGAATGCCTTCTACCTTTGTTGCATATGTCTCTTCCTTTCTTTTCACACTTCATTCCCAAGAGATTTCAATCAGAGTTCCTTAGTTGTAGTCAGTTTCCTCATGATTCAATGAGAACATATTATGTTGATTTCATCTAGTGTGACTTATGCCTTGCTGCAATCTTTCAGAGGAGGAGATCCCTTCTTCTCATGATCATATTTCCCAAGATGGAAATAATGATCCATATGACATGACTTTCATAATAATCTTATGTAAGCATACATACCTCATCTTTCCTTTCGATCATCCAAACTTCTTGCAGCAACTTTTTTTGAACGAAAGAACTATATCCTTTAGACCTGCTTTCCTGATATGTCATCATACCATCATCTCTTGAATCCCACGAGTTTGAATTCCTGATGAAACTTCTTGCTTTCTTTCTAGATTGGTGAATCCTTTGATGAGGATTCCATTAGAGAACCTTTGAGGACCTTTTATATCCTCACCCGACAAATGTTTTCTTATGATGGTCCCCTTTGATGATGACCTCTAATTCTTTCTATAAGTATCACTGGATGTTTCAATGAGGTTTCCAAGGGCCCTTATTCTTTATAATCAATAGAGTTTGTTCTAGACATTCTTTCTTCTTCCCATGTCAAGAGTTCTTACTTCTAATGCTTTTATCACAATGCTACTTTATAATCTTATACATCCTATCTTATTTACATTGCTTACTATCTATAAATTACAAGTGAAGAAGATCATATTAGTCATAGTAGAGATCTTTTTGCTTCTTCCTTCTTAAGCTTCTTTGCCTCGGGTTCTTTCACTTCCTTAATATGGGTTTCTTCCCTGTCCCTCTTGCCTTTAGGAAAATCTCTTCTATAATGCCCAAGTTTTTGACAACCATAACATCTTCCCTTATTCATGTTCTTCTTCTTTTTCTTTCGAGGATCAAACTTTCCAAATTTCCATTTTCTTCTTGTCACTGATTGATCCATTCTATCTGAACTTTTGTTACTTTCTTTCCTCAGTCTGCATTCTTCTGCCTTGCAGAGAGACCATAATTTGATGAATGGGATAACTTCCTCTTCACTAGTATATATGAGGTTACCTTGTTCATCAGTCAATGCATTTAGAATAACAAAAAATATTTCATTGTCAGTTAACATCTCTCTTAGATCCTTCAATTCCCCTTATATTTGAGATGTTTTTGAAAGACACGACAATATCCCTTCATCCTTTGACACCTTCAATTTATATAGATCAGATCTAAGTGATATGATCTTTTCTATCGTGCTCTTAGAGAAAAGTTCTATCATCTTATCATATATTTCTTTAGATGTCTCTAGCTCGGCTACATAGGAAATGAGAGGATCTTTGATAGACTCCTTAAGAATATTTTGAGCCTTGAGATCCCTTTCCATGTATTCAGATAATGCTTTTTCTTCGGATGGCTTGGAGACCTTTCCATGGACATGATCAATGACTTCATTTACTTCGAGGACTATGTCTATCCTTCTTTTCCATACAAGGAAGTTTGATACCCCAACTAGCTTTTGGTTCTCCTTGAAACATGAAGTCATTTTTACTAGATTAGATTATAATAAAAGGTACTTGTGAAGATATAATCTTCAACTTGATGATGATGAACTTGTTGCTTCAGATGATCCTTTTAGGAGGATTCTTTCTTTTAGAGAGAATATTTTCTTTCGGTCTAACCTTCCTTAGAATTGAAGATCTTCCCCTTATTTGGCGATGTATGATCTTTGGAATGCTTCTATGGTTTCATTATTTCTCCCTGATTCCTTCTTGAAGATAATTTCAAGAGTCTTGTTGGTGTAGATTTCTTTGATCTAGGGTTTTGAAGACCTTGCCCTTGGTAGCCCTTGGATTGGCTACAATCCTTCTTTGATGCTTGATTGGATGGCTTGGAGTTCTTCGACTTACTTTGTCCTTTCTATGAAGTTCGATTCTTGTGTGTCAAATTGATTTCAATGCCCCTTTCTAAATTCAACACCTAAGCTCTGATACCATGTTGATAAATCTAGGGCATGAATAATTAAAAGATTTCTCTGCTTGATAATTGCTTGTGATATACTTTTACTTCTTAGCTTATAGTATTTTCTTCATTAAGTTATTATTATGTTCTCTTCATCAAGGTAATTACTAATATGCACAATAAAAGACAAGTGACACAGTATGTAGGCTTCTCATCCAAGGCCAAAACCTCTCACCTCTTGAGAGGAAAAACCAATCAAAATTCTTCTTCTAGATCTTCAATTGATGAGTACCAATATTGTTATAGAGCCATTTGGGCACATCAACCCCCACATATAGACTAGTGCTATTAGGGCCCATCAAACCCTAAGTCAGTTGTTACATGCCCTAAAGAAGTCAACCATCAGAATGCCTAGCTTCCCAATAAGTTCTATGACTAAAATCATCCAAAAAATGCCTCTAAGAAGATCAGTGCAGGCAGTCCTTCATTAGGGTATGTTGTAATGCAGTCCAGTACACTACTAGGGTGCTATGAAGTGCACTTGGGCCCTCTTTGGTCTGCACTAGGCGAATTTGAGCGAAATTGCATTGGGGTTTGAGAATATTCTTATCCATTGGATGCATCTAGAAGTTTCCCAAGTTTATCTACTCCTTTGAGCTCGAATTTGGATGAGGTAGGAGTTAAGGAACATCAATCCCTTTATCCCTTCCTCCATGGAACTATAAGTTTGGGAGGGAATTCATTATCACCATTTATGGCATAACTTCCTTCATTCACCTATAAAAATATCACTCATCTAAGTGATCAGGGGCTGGAAATTATTGAATTATAGGGAGATGCTGTTAATATGAGACTTGAGTTGATTTCAAGTATTGTAATGATGTCAAAATGTCTTGCTTGTTATGAGGAGAGGATGGGATTGAACTGGAGGAGTGATGCCAAATCAAGCAAATTGGGTTGTAACTCTTCCTCTTACTAATAAAGTGTTCAAAGCTTTTTCCATATGCTTGTATTGTTCATTGATGCTTTCATATGTGTATCATGTACTTGATTCCATGCTATGTTTAATCAATAGATCATTATCATATGCTTTGATCAGTTTTTGTCTTCTGTCTGTGTGCAGGTACTCTTCAAGCGGATTAAGTACGAAAAGGAGTGACAGAATTGGTCAAGGGAGATAATGAGTAAGCGAAAGCTATAGGTAGGCTTCTTTACCTCTTATTTAATCTATTGGTCATAGAGAAAGTAGAGAATGCTTTGCAATGTTGTTCTAGACTTAGCTACTAGTCTAGGGGTTTAAGCGTTTATCCGTAGACACCAAACTTCCCAAAACAAATTGGCGAGTCCATTGGGGAGCGATCATCCATCTTAGTAGCTTATCAACCTCTTAAGACATTTCTACATACTGTACTTGTGGTCGTTGATTGAATTTCAATCTTCTTTCATTGAAAATTGAGTCAAAACTGTGTCAAAATTGCCTTCAAAATGGCTTACTGTCACCAGCGCAGCCCAATGAAGGACACAGTGCGCTGCAATGCACTTCTCGCATAGAGCGAGTGCGATGGAACACACTGTCTCTCACTGCTGCCTGCGTTGATCCCTTGAGGGTCAGTTTCCCATCTAGGCGTTGGAGTTTGTTGCCAATTTTCTCTTGTTTGAATGATTTGCTGAATGTCAATGATGTCTTGTCTCTAAAAATAGTTTTTCATCTCCTTACCTAGCCCTACTTAGACTAGGATTGATAAATGTTTCTTATGTATTTACTTTGTCATTTTCAATCTATCATCGAAAGTTAGTTTTTGGTAGATTGATCTTTAGTGAAAGAAAGTGTTGTAAAAACGTCTTTTCCTTCGAAAATTGAATTGTCGTAAAATCTTCATTCATGAAAGATCGATTGATTGATGTATGCATATGATTAATCTTTTTGTTTAAAGTGTCGTAATTCCTCATTTCTTTGAAAACGAAAGTGTCGTAAAGTCTTCCTTTCCTTGAAAAGAAATTGTCGCAAAATCGTCATTTTTATGAAAAGAGTTTATTGATCAATTGTGCATTAGTTTTCCTTTTTGTTTATTCACATTGAGGGAAATTGAAAATAAATACATGCATGTTGCATTGAGAAAGTTTGTGTGTGTTGATAGGAATAGTGTAGGAATTTGCATTTAGATTGTGCTCTTTGCTCTTTGATCAAAATAAATCTGATTGCTCTATCCCTAAGTAGTTAGGATTTTCATCATTAAATTGAATGGAAAGAATGCTTATCATGATAGTTGCATTCCTAGGAATTTCAGAATACATCACGTGGTGAACTTGAAAGGAAAATTCCTAAGCAAGATCAACTTAAAATAAACATCAATTTACCTAATGGAGCATTGTCATTAACGAGAACATTTAGTGGTTCTAAGCTAGAGACGTGTTCCGACATCGTAAAACAAAGCAGTTGTCGCTAACTTATCTGCAATACATCCCGAGTGTGATACCTCATTCCACGTACGTGATTATATTGTAGCTTGTCCACGTACCTTCGGGTATATATGGCGGTGTTACAGTATGTAAAGTATATGGGAATGCTCTCACTGTGCGGTTTTGCATTAGACAACGCTTATACGGACTGGGCCTCCATGTACCTTTAGGTATATATGGGAGGACAACTCTAGGTTGCTATCCATCCTTAAGTAACCGAGTCAGCTGCCTTGTAAACTATGATACACTGAACACAACATTCAGGGAGATTGTCTGCCTGTACTTCTTGGTTCGCCAGGAGGTATTCTACAGTTCACAGTTGCTTGGTAAACCTTTTGCCTAGTATACCCCTTTTTGTTTATTTCTTTTTTGATAATAAAATTAATCAACAATCATGGAGGAACATCAACCCATACCCCATTGTTCATGGAGAACAACGAGCAAACCGCCTTTGCCTCCCGAAGCGACACCAATTTGGGCAAAGCGGTCTCGCTTAACTGAGTCTAGTACATCAAGAACTCCTAGTTCTTCATCTGAGTTACCTAAATCATCTATTTCGGTAAGTACAGAGACTCCAGTTACTCCAACTATTTCTGGTACATCCGTTCCTGAAGAGGAAGTTTCACAATTACCTGAGGACATTAGCATTGATCCTAGTGAAACAGTAACCGAAATTGTTCAACCACAAGTTGATCCTCAACTTGAAATTGCTTAATGAGAAATTACTTTTGAACTTGAATCAGTTCAACCAGAAGTTAATCTAGAATCTATCCCAGTTCAAATAGAAGTTACATCTGAACTTGAAGTTGTTCAGGAACCTCTTACTGAAATTGTTGTTCATTTACCCAAACATCTGGACTTTGAATTTGAACATTCAGAAGTTGTTACTTTACCAGAAGACGATCAACCGGTTACCCCTCAGACATCAATAACTATTGAAACTTCAACTTCATCAACACCAGAAATATTTTACGGACCTGATGATGAAGTTCTTCCACCAGGTTTAATTGCTATAGAGGAGGAATTGGAAGAAGATTCCACACCTGGAACCCCGTTTCACTTTGGAACTGGGCTTTATCTTTACCCTAATACTCCTGATTTCTTTGCTTCATTTGATCCTGCTTCTTTTCAAGTACCCATCGAATCTTTAGGACAACTTTTGGGTCAGTTAACTATGGCTGAACAACCATCAACATCTCAGACTGTATCATCTAATGCAACTGCAATAGAATCTTCTGTTGTAATCTCTTCAATGTTTTCTACCACACCTGAGTCGCACTAGTATGGTGAATCGTCTGTCCCGGTTGGTTACCAATCATTGTCTGGAACCCACTCAGGGGTTGCTTCTACACCATGGTCATCACCCATGTCCTCAACCGAAATTTTACCTGGTTATTCTCTAATGGGAACTCAACAGTTTGATCCTGCATATCAGTATCAAGTTGGGCAATCTGATCAACAAAGACCTATGTATCCATTAAATGCCGGATTGCCACCATATGGAGAGCAATATGCTTATTCACCGTATCCTCCTTATTTCGGGGGACTACCATATGGTAATATCCCACAGTATTCAGGTCAATCTGGAATTAGAGTTTGTTAATGGCAACCAACAATGCCAATTCAACCAAGGCTTGTGTATCCAACACAACCAATGCAAACTGTGTCAGCTATTCCTACTACACCTGTTGTTACTATTGTACCACAGTCACAAGTTCAAACTGTTGTATCTCAACCTGTTCAAACTGATCCTTCTACCTTGCAATCACAAGTTTCAAGTCAAGAAGTTCAAGTTCCTCAAGTTGTTGTACAACAACCACTTGTTTCTGGAGTTCAGAAACAACCTCAGGTTAGTGTACCCTTATCTGGACTGACCCAAGCTTACACTAGTATAATTTATTCACAACCTAGCCAACCTTTCATTGTTGGACAACAACAACCGTTAAATCCACAACAGTTGTA